>CAMXCT020000140.1:39334-181834 GCA_947184155.2 Cladocopium goreaui | reverse complement strand
AACACAGTGTTTCGCGACTTTCCTACCTTTTCGCGCATCTGCATCTTCTTTCTTCTGACTCTTTCTCTTCTGATCTTCTCTCTTCTTATCTTTCTCTTCTCTCTGCCTCTGCCCTGCTCTGCTTTTCATCTGTCCATATTGTCGGAAGTTTGACTTCTAAACTTCCTTCGATTATTACTTGAAAGGCAGGTCAAAATGTGCGGGTCACAAAAATTGCATTTGGCGCTAGATTTGGGCGCGCGGAATCATCAGGAATCTGAACACGGTCTTGGATGACAACAAGATTCTCACTTTGGCCTCCTAGCTGCATTGGTAGTGGAAACACCAAAGGCTAGATCTTGGTATGGCAACCTAATGAATTACTAAGCTATCCATTTCGACGTTGATAATTCTGATGCAGGCCCGTGCAAGCAAGCTGGCGGAAATCCTTTGTGGATTGGACAGTCACAATATGATTCCCCGATGGTTCAAAGGAACACATAGAGGAACCTCCCCCAAAAAACAGGGTTTCCTGTAGATTTTCCCTTTTAACCAATCCAATGATTGTGGTGATGTCCCCTTGTTGGCTCAATCCCATTTTTGTTGGTCTTTTCTTTTGATGACTCCCACTGCTTTTGGGGAAAACTATGACATTCTCAGTGGGCTTCACCATGCGATCGCCAGGCAAACAATGACCGCATCCCCATGACGGACAATTGCAAGATTGTCTTCGAGGCGACGCCGATGACAAGAAGATTTGCGGCTACGTTGTAAGTCTCGCGCATCTGGGTGTGTCTGAACATGGGGTGTAAAGTCATGATACTCCCATAGGATTTTGGATAGCTTATTTTGAGTCACACCATGTCACACCCATATGGTTCTTGAGACGAGACTTTGTCATGTGAAGATCCATTCATAAGCAGACGAGTAAGGATCTGGTCGGTTGGTAATTTGTTTGACCTGCTCCTGCTGTTCAATGCAATAGAAGATCCTGAATAGGGACTTGTTTTGCGCCAAGACGTCTTGATTTTTGTCATCTCTCTGGGTTTTGAGGGTTAGATTCATGATTCCACTCCAAAACTGGATGTTTTATTTCTAGAAATGGGTATGAAGCGAAACTATTGCCCCCAAATGGATAGTTTCTGATTTCCTTGGTCATGCATTTTCCTCCTTAGTCAATTATAGACCTGGTTCGGTGTAAATGAGGTAAGTAGGCCGATCGCCCACCTATAACCGGGGTTATAAACTATTTACCCCAGCACAGGTGGAGAATCTCCGCAATGCCTCACCAGCCACGGTATCCCGCGCCACGGCTACAGGGTTGTAGGCATCTTTTTTTTTTTGGCAGGGGCCATTGTGAACTATGTATATTTACATATATATATATATACATATAATATACACACATATGTCGGATAGACTTATTTGAATATGAATATCTCTATATCCAATACTAGCGACCTGGTCACTTGTGGCATCATCCAAGGTGCCGGAATTATTTACGTCAGTGCCTCCGACTTGGGTTGGCAACCCATCAAAGCCACCTGGATGCTCCGACGGCCAGAGATCAACGCGTCGCGTCAGGCCGAAAAAACCCACTGGACAGGGTGTGAGTCTCACACCAAGCAGTGGCAATGTGGATCTCAACCAGCAACAAATACGATGTTCCGATGTGTTTCAAAGATTCCTGTGCATGTCCTTCAAGTCATCACTTTATGGTCCAGTTGGGTATGTATGTCAGCTTTTTGTCATTTTAGTTCCCAAAAAAGGATCTCAGATCCAGCAACTGACCGTCTGCGACCTTCAGGCAGAGGTGGATATCTTGGATCCTCTCTTCGACAGGTGAGGATCCCCTGCAAAAGATGATATCGCCTTCTTTACGGGAACGTGCAATATCCACACCATTTCAATCCATTTCCCAACCATTTTTGTTAAAAATCCATTCTTGGGCAAACGGTACGTCAGTTGCATGAGGGCAGCAGAGGAGCTTTTTGGACCTGGCAAGATTCAGGTTGTTTTTTTTGCAAGTGAACTTTCCCCACCAGGAGGTCATTTTGCGAATCAGTTGGGTAGCACCTGGAAGCGCCCGGCTCGCGGACTTTCAGGTGGCTAAAGCAGAAGCCACCCAATTCCGGAGCAGCAGAGGACTTCTTCGATTGGTGCATGCGAAATATCAAGCTGGCCACTGAGCTGAGCAATTTAACCGACTCTCTTGTGGAGATTCAACTCAGTTTCTTTGAGTTTTTGTAGGGGTGCTGTAATTGATGTGTGAAGTGTAATTTTCTGGTTTTGTGAAGTGGTTGAAGGTGCTGATCCCGCCCCAGATATGAAGTGATCTGAATCTGGTGGTTTTTGATCAGCTGGGTGGAGCGTTTTGGTTCGCCTGGGTCGGTAGCCAAAGGTAGCTTCATTCAAGGGTTAGCACGAGGAGTCGCCTTTGGAGGGTGGCAGTTTGGAACCCAAGTTGGTTACACAATCTATAATATTTCATTTGCATCCGCAGTATATCCACACCATACCGGCATGATATCCCGATTTATAGATGATTTTCCCCCCACAAGTGGAACTGGAACTGTTTATAGATGATCTTCCCCAAGGGTAATCACACGTTTTCCACGTGGAATTTTTACATGGAAATATCCCCAGTACATCCTCCATCTCCGCCGTAGCCGCGCCTAGCTGCGCCTGCGCCTGAGGTGATGCCCTGTAACGACTCCATCCTCATCTGCCAAACGCTGAACCTGCTGTCATCCTCGTTGAAGTCCTATGTGGATGAGAACGCCATCCCTGCTGAGGACATCGGGCCCCCCCTAAACACCAGGAAAACCATGGGGGCTTCGCTAAAAAAAAGGGATGCTAGTTGCCAAGAATCCCAAGAATCCAACAGTTACCAGTAGCTAGTTTGTTCTGCTATTTGGAGCACAGTACATTTGCCCCAAATCATTCTGGCAGTCAAGACCAAACTTGTTTTCCGACAGATTCGCAGCAACTCCGCATAAATGGATATACTTTGGGGGTGCATCCCACTTAGTAAGTGGCTACATATGGGACATCTCCAGTTTTGCAGCTTATAAACCACTTACGAACTGGGATGCGCATCCAAGTAGTTTTCACTTTTTTAACCTGGCAGGACACCTACAGGCGCATCTTGACCTGGTGCATCATGTGGGGCTTCGGTGGGCTACTGGAGCCGGACATGCGAAAAGTGTTTCTTGGGAGCGATGAAGGTTTCGTGAGATCTCCCTGAAACTGGTTTTTACCCTGAGTTGTACCTAGGTTGTACCGAGGCTCACGACTGTGCCAGAGAAGTTGAAACGGTTTGAAAGACTAGTCGGCAGATATCGCAATGGGTTTTTGACCTGTGGTGATTAACCCAAAAATGATTTGGAAAGTCTTGGTCGGGCTTGGACCTTGCCCAAATATTTATGGTTTGGATTTAGGAACATCAACCCAGACAGTTGAGAGATGCCCCAACTTCCCTTGATCATTGATGATCTCGCAACAAGCGTATCTAGGTGGCCCAGAAAGTGGCAGTTTCATGATGAACAATCCACACGCTGGTAATCAATCCCCATCGATTGCAGCTGTTGTTCATTGTGGCGATTTCAGCAGAATCTAAGGCTCTGGTCCAAGTTCCAAGAGATCTTGGAGGAGAGTAAGCACAAGGACGGTCACCCCAAAAAGAGTCAACTTTGGATGGATGGATATCCCAAGAGGACGATCCTTCTGTTCATTCTTCTGATGTTCCACTATAGGGTGCCAGGGTTTGGATCCATTCCGAATCTGCAAATGTTGGAATAAAATGCTGAACATTTTCCACCCAAGAGGGAGAAGCTGAAGGCTGCACCCTTTTTTGATCCGAGAGTACTTGGCAGGTGCCTCATATTTTCAACTTGGCTTAGGAATGATGCCAGGATATGCTATGTAACTAGTTTAAGAAGTGATCAAGATGCTTTGTTTGAAGCGCAGTCGTCAGTTGTACCATTTTTCAGGCACTATTCGGTTTCTCCGGTTTCTCCGTGACCCGCAATATGAAGATAGGGGAAAGCCGGGAAAAGCCAAATTTTTGAAGCTTGGTGGTGTCAGGACGCCATCCCTCCATGTGAAGAGGGGCAGACCATCTTCGAATGGGTCCCCGACTGGACCGACAAAGCACGACCTTGGAAGAAATGGGAACCTGATGAGTGGAAGGCTCCCAAGGCCCGCCCTTTGATTGGGGTTATCTAAGTTATCCTAGGTAATTTTGCCAGCTGGCTATGGTCACCATGGCTGCTCCTATGGGCAGCCCCGGGGTCGGGATCCCTTGAGAGGTCCTGAACTTCTCCGCGCTCTTGATTCCAACCATGGATTCCGTGCGTGCAGAGTACATTCTGGACATCATTGCCAAGCATGATGCACCTGCGCCGGAACTATGATGCGATTCCAGGGTTGGGTGGCTGAAAATGAGGTTCATTTGATTTAATTTGTTCACATGTCAATTTTGGGATATTTTGGATATACCCCCATGTTTGAAGAAAGTCAGATTTGACTGGATCGTTCAGTACCCCGGAAGTGGATGGTTCAGTACGAGAAACGAAGAGAACAAATCTGCCAGGACTCGTCCCTTAAAACGCAACAGGGAAGTGGTTTTGGAATTTGAGTAACTATATAGTTGTATGGTGGTTCCATGTTGGATGGGGTGTATTGTATTCCCACATACAGGTACATTTTGAAGAATTTGGGTGGAAGATTTTTTTTGTTCTTTCCCCCTTAAATCAATCCATTGAATTGGGGGTATCTTCGCATGTTGCGACAAAAATTAACCTGCCCAGGTGACACGAACACCACCAGCCTTCAAGTCCTGCATGTTGGTAGGCCAGACCGTGGGAGCTGCAGGTTTTTTACGTTTTTGCTTTGCTTAAGCGCTGAATTTGGACCTTTTTAGGTACACAATTCTTGTTGGATACCCGTTTCTGACCCGTACCTGTCCAGTATGTGATCTGCGGGTTGCTCAAGCTTCTTCACTCAGCACCAGCTGCGGGTGGCTTGTACAGGCGTAGTTTGGCCAAACATGGCGCAGGTGGCCGAACCCGCGCGAGATGGAACGATGGTGGATGGCAGGATTGCCCTTTCCACAGCTCTTTGGGATACCAGCCTAGAAATGCCTCGACGTCAGGATGTACTGAGGTGGATGTGCGTGATGCTGGAACACCAGACCAGTGGATTAAGAGGCACTCAGCCATGCTGCGCGCCACTGGTAACTCGGAGCCACCCTTGAAGCACTTGCAGGAGGCTGGTTGGATCACTCCTCCTGCCCTGCACGTGGTGCGCAACCATGGTGCTGTGCCGCACCTGTCCTGATCTGAGCACAAGTTGCAGATCACAGGGGTGCCAAAGCCAGTGGAGCTCAACATGGATCAGATTGCATCTGGAGAATGGGGCACGATTGTTTCAATGCCGGTTACCTTCATTTGTGCGGGCAACCGCCGGAAGGAACAGAACATGACCAAGAAGACGGTTGGCTTTGACTGGGGTGCGGGTGCTGTAGGCAACTCTGTTTGGACGGGAGTTCGACTTTGTGATTTGCTGGCAGCAGTGGGCATCAACCGGCCTTCCAGGGAGCACCGTTTCGTTCATTTTGAGGGTCCCTTGGGTGAATTGCCTCAAGGAAAGACAAGCTCTTACGGAACTTCCATTGATACTGGCTGGGCCCTTGACAGGGAGCGAGACGTGTTGCTTGCTTTCAAGCAGAATGGAGAGTTGTTGACCCCAGACCGTGGCTTTCCTCTGCGCACGCTCTTGCCCGGCTGCATTGGAGGCCGCATGATCAAATGGCTGACCAGAATGTGGGTTTCAGACAAACCTTCGGAAAACCACTATCACTACTTTGACAATCGTGTGCTTCCACCGCATGTGGGCGCCGATCTGGCTCATGCAGAAGGATGGTGGTACAAACCCGAGTA
Source organism: Cladocopium goreaui (assembly GCA_947184155.2). NCBI lineage: Eukaryota > Dinophyceae > Suessiales > Symbiodiniaceae > Cladocopium > Cladocopium goreaui. The sequence goes on along the minus strand of CAMXCT020000140.1, from coordinate 175,913 downwards.
CATCATCAATCACATGAACATCAACTCTGCCATGTTCGAGCCGCGCCACAACTCTTTTGTGCAAATGGAGACATTGCCAAAGACGTTGAAGGTGTGTGGCTACGCATACACAGGCCGAGGTCACAGGATCATCCGTGCAGAGATCTCTTTGGATTCTGCGAGCTTTGATGCCCATGGAAAAATGGTGTCGAAAAAGGAGGACATGGATACTGTATGTGTTTCAGATCCTCCTAATTTTCATTGTCCAATAGTGTCATTACCAAACTCTGTGGATATCTTCGCCTAAACACTGTTCCAGCCACTTTTGATTTTCCTCATGTCTGACAGTTTCAGGAGCTCCGGGAACGGCCAAAACATCCACCGCCTTGATGTGACTTGGAACGGAACCAGGATGACCAAGGGAAATATGTGTGGTTTCACGGGAACTTAATGCAGGATGGGGCCCCCAGTCGATAGCGTTCAGTTACCTTGTAAGTGGCTGAATTCTATGGTTTATGGTAGACAAAACGAACTAGTATACTATAGTATTCATGGGGTTTATACAGCAACTTACAACTGAGGGGCACCATCCTGTTGGGTTTCATGGTTTTGATTCCAATACTTCTATCAAGACCTAGGAATTTCATGGGAGTTTTGAAGTATGAAAAACCTGAGGACACATATTGTGAATTTCGATTTCCTGGAATCTAATTCTAACGGGGATGTAATAGGATATATAACTTAATGCAACCAACCTCCGGTGTCATCATGCATGGCTAGCTGAGAGATCTCTCGACAAATATGGAGGTTTATAGCTGGGAAAATGATCGAATCAAATCGGAAATTTTCCAGCTAGCCATGTTTACGATTACCAGAGAGTAACCAGAATTCGCGGATCCATTTGAAGCTCTAAACATCGAGTCACTCTGTGGCATCCCAGCAGTTTTTTTTGGGTGTTTGAGTGCCCGTTTCATGTTGAGAATGGCATTTGTTGTGGGCTGTTTGAAACATGACATCAGTTGATCGTGTTCTAGTAGTTTTCCAGGCAGTCTCACTCTCAGTTTCTTGGAAGAGGACATTGACATAGCATGCCAGCCAGCTTTGAACCCATTGTGTATACAGGGCTGTCATTATGTACATATATATGATTATATATGATTATATGATAATATATATATGTATAACTTGGCAATAAACCACCCATTTGCAGATTAGTTCCCCAAAAAATCCAACTATATAAAAGTCGGGATTTCCAGAGCGAAGCTGTCATTGGTTCCAACGCTTCAAAGGTACATCAGCAAGTTCTCCCAGGCCCGTGGGGTGCTTGGGTCTGAATCCATTCTCAAGGCAGCAGATTCGACAACAGCGGCGGACCACGTGAAGTGTGCAATAATCTGGTAGAGATGGAGATGGAGATAGAATGAGATAGATATAGATATGGAGATATGGATACAGATGGATGGATTGACACACTATATGTGTACATATCCTTGACCCCCGGACCAGGACGCTATGCTCTCCAAACGTTTGAATCTGAGCAGTGCCACCCAGCCATTGGGCTTCCAGAAGAGCACCTTGGCAGCTGGAAATGGCACGGAAAATCCATGGGTTTGTCCAGAGATGGAGTATACCTCAAACCCAACACTTTGTAATCAGGGAAATCATCATCAACCATTTTGATCGCACCCCAGATCATCTTGAGATGTTGGACCGCAGTGGACCAGCTGGACCTTCGTTTCACCAAGGTATTGAAGGCGAAATCGAAAGAAAGACAGGAAAGACCTTCTGCCCACCCGGTGGAAAGAAGATGACTGTCCCTTGGCCATGGCATGCCATGGCTTATGGAGTACAGTACCTAAAACCATTGGATGGTGAAGTATTTTCAACCCTGAAGAACGCTTTGGTTTATATAGTTGATACCATTTGAATAAAAAACACATGAAAATCACTTTTAAATTTTAACAGAAGCAACAAGGATTGATTCATGCAGAGTTGACACTACCAAAATTGATCAAACATTTTGGGCCAAGACTCTTGCAAACCAATATTGTTTGACCAACTGGTACTTGATTCTGCCCGCTGATGGTCACTGTGACCGCTTAGGTCTTCATTGATGATGCCGCGATGCCATTAGTGAACAAGTCGCCTGGTGATGGAACAATGGGTTTGTCTGACAATGGCGTACCCCAAATTCCGATGGTTTATCACCATTTACCCATGAAAGTGGGCATTTTTGGGTATGGCCCATTCTTGGGCACCCGCCAATGGCCTCCAAGTAGGATTTGCGTTTTCCAGTCTACTTGGGGACAACGAAAAGTCTTCCAGGAAACCCTGGGGTCGGCACCATGCTCCGCCTAGGTGGGGCGATCAGATCACCAATGAACTGGCACGACAGCTCATCGAGATGAGCGGCTTCTATTTCTTGGACAAGGACAAGCGCGGGGAGACTCAGATGGGTGGCCTAAGAATGGGGGTAGGGCCCACAGGTATGGCCATCTCAGAAAACCATGATTTTGTTGGGGATGACAAGCAAGGGAAAGGGGATCAAAGCAGGAAAATTGGAGATCAGACATTCAGAAAACGAACAACTCAGGGAACACGAGGGGATGCAACTGAGAAACAGAAAACATGGGATCCAAACAAGAGAAATGGGAGATTGATACAACCAGCAAAAGTGGGGATGCCCCCGGCAACACGGCAGGAATTTTTGGGAAGAGGACTGGCTGATTGAAGCAGCAACAATTGATCAAAACCAACCATCGGGATTTACCTCCCGAGAATGGTATGGTGTTGCAGGGATGCTGTATACATAAAAAGGTTTTGTCTAGACAAGCCTAAATTCCAGCTTTGGTAAAAAAGAATGATTCTCCCAGCCTTACCATAGATATCCATAGATCATGTGCAATTTCCCAATCTTGGGTCCAAAGCTACGGTAAGGGCGTCGCTGGCGCCACTCCAAGGTGGTGATTTTAAGAGCATTGAGGGCTTGCAGTACATTGGCGCCATGGGCCATCCAGGTCTTCTGGGGGTTGGGATCTGCACCTATATACATATGATATGTATATATATATATATGATATACATATCATATGTATATGATATACATATCATATGTATATGATATACATATCATATAGATGTGATATGCAACATGATATTCTATAACGTACATACACATACAGGAATATTGTGCATCATGAGAATATTCTGACTTAGTTCTGTATGCACCAATTTTTGACTGCTGTATGCGCAGAAAGTTATGGTATAGGCTCGACGTCTGAGAAGGTGTACCAGTGATTCAGCCGCTGGATCTCTGGGTGCCCCTTCCATGAGCGCCATGTGCCAGGTGGTGGAAAGAATGACATCCCAAACCGCTACAAGTCCAAGTGCTCTGGCATGGTCTTTGCAGTGGTATCTATTCACATGACTGGACAGTGGCATAAAACATGTTGCAACCGACTACACAAGTCCTCATTTTGATATATTTTGATGCATTGGTGCAGTGACCTAACTCAATTTTGGTAAAGTATCCTCACAGCCACCGCTTTTGCCCGCGGGGCATCTTCGACTCTCCAGGGTACGTCCTTGCTGCAACCGAGCCATTAAATCTCCCATTGATCCCCACAATTTCTTCATCATATCCTACCGTTATTTGGATACATCTCCCCGCTTTTGTTCGATATCCCCTCTTAGATCTTGGTCTTAACTGATAAGTATCCCAATGAACTGGCCCTTTCCTGATTTTTAGTTGGTCAATGCAATGTTCCCACGTCCTTTATTTATGCTAACAAGAGTCACCAAATAATTATCGATTGCTAAGGTCCCCATTGTTGATTGATATCCAGATATTTTCTTCGCTGTAGCTTTTGTATCCATCCCAATCCCATCCGCATGTGCATAATGTGATGAGTATACTTTTATTTATACCCAACACTTTCATTGTTGAGCGCGCACACACACAGACATACACACACAGTATATATATATATCCACATATATATATACACACACATATATATATACACATATAAATATATATATATACACACATATATATATACATATATATATATATGTATATATAATTACATATATATATATATATACATACACATTATATGTACACACACACGCTCGCACACTCACACGCACACACGCCCACACACACACACATATATATATACATACATACATAAAATGCGACATTGTACATTCATGTCCCCATGATCCCCCATTATTGTGTTTGTGTTCTTTCTCTTTTCTTTGCCCCTGGCTTCCAGTTCCTAGGTTCATGTGCTTCAACATGGTGCTGCCCTCGACGGTCTCGGTGGACAACATCTTTGGCAGCATCATGAAGTCCAAGTTCAGTAGCAAGGCGCGACAGTTTGCGTGTTATTTTTTGAGGAAGGCACCTGAGGTTGAATCTGAATCATTGGGTTGGTAGAAGCTTCAGGTGTGGGAACCAGTTTAATATTTTGAGGATTGAAGTGTCAACAGGGTATTTATCGAAGGAAGTTTAGAAGTCAAACTTCCGACAATATGGACAGATGGAAAAGCAGAGGTGGGAAGAGTCAGAGAGGAGAAGAGAAGAAGAGACAAGATCAGAGAAGAGAAAGAGTGAGAAGAAAGAAGATGCAGGTGCGCGAAAAGGTACAAAAGTTGCGAATCACTGTGTTTTTCCAATGATCTGTGGCTCCAGAGGGTCGAATAGGCTCGCTAAAGCGGCGGGTGCGGAGCCATCTGGCCAGATGCGAGATGAAAAGTTGCACGCCATTGTGGCGCGACGCGCGTTTCGAAGTCAAAATGTACAAAGCACAACATGCACGGAGCAGTTTTGGAAGTTGCGATGTCGAAAAAGTGCACGCCGTTGTGGCGAGAAGCACATGTCGAAGGCAAAATGTACAAAACACCTCATGTTCGGAGACTTTTTGAAGTTGCGATGTCGAAAAAGTGCACACCGTTGTGGCGCGAAGCACATTTCGAAGTCAAAAGTGCAAAAAGCTGGAGCACTTTTGGACGTTCAGAGGTCGTTTTGCGGGGCAGGCGAAAGGGATGGTGCACCTTGTCAAAAGGGCGCAAAACCTGAGGGTTTTGTAGCAGTTTCAAAAACAATGGCAGGTGTGGGACATTTGAAGAGGATCTGCAAAGATGTTTTTCCCGTGGCAGGCACAGCACAAGAGACATGTTCATCAGAGATGTTAGGAGGTCAGGGCGCTCATTTCCTGAGAGGGGTTGCATTTTGGAGCATCAGATCTTCAGGTTTGCTAAGATGATTTTGCGTGACAGATGCAGCACTTCGTGTGACTTGGCATCATTTTTGCGTGGTAGGCGCAATACTTTAGACAGATGGAGTGGAAAAATCGCAAAACGCATTGGTCCGAGGCCGTCAGCTCTGCACTCAACTCTCCATTTTTGAAGGAAGTCTCGCAGAATTGCTTCGTTTTTTTCTCTTGTCAACTTCGAAAAATGAGGAAGTCTCGCAGAATGTTTCGTTTTTTGACGTTGTCAAGTTCAAAAATTGAAGAAGTCTCGCAGAATTGCTGCATTTTTGATGTTGTCAAGTTCAAAAGCTGAGGAAAGTCTCGCAGAACCGTTTCGTTTTCAAGCTTGGAGCTAGACAGATAGACAGACAGACAGACAGATAGATAGATAGACAGACAACTGCAACTACAAATACAAATGCAAATATACTGCGCTACATTACACGACACGAATTACACTACGCTACACTAATTACATCTAATTACGCTACACCACACTACGCTACGCTACGCTACGCTACGCTACACTACACTAATTACAAAACAACAACAACAACAACAACAACGACAACGACAACGACAACGACAACGACAACGACAACGACAACGACAACGACAACGACAACGACAACGACAACGACAACGACAACGACAACGACAACAACAAGAACAACAACAACCGCTACCACTACCACTACCACTACCACTACCACTACCACTACCACTACGACCACGACCACGACCACGACTACGACGACGACGACGACGACTACTACTACTACTACCACCACAGCTACAACTACACTACATTAAACTACACTACGCTAATTATACTGCAGCACACTACAACCTACAAATACAAATGCAACTACAACAGCACTACAGTACACAACACTACACTACACTACACTACACTAATTACATTCCATTACCCTACAACTACAACTACATTTCCAACTGTGACTACAACTGCATCTACCACTACATTGCCCTACACTAATTTCACTAGACTACACTACACTACACTACACTACGCTACACTACGTATACGCTACGCTACACTACATTGCACTACACTACACTACGCTACGCTACGCTACGCTACACTGCACTGCACTGCACTGCACTCCACTGCACTCCACTACACAACACAACACAACACACCACACCACACCACTACACTACACTACACTACCCTACCCTACCCTACCCTACCCTACCCTACACTACACTACACTACACTACACTACACTACACTACACTACACTACACTACACTACACTACACTACACTACACACCACACCACTACACACCACTACACACCACTACACACCACTACACACACTCCGCTCCACTCCGCTCCGCTCCGCTACGCTACGCTACACTACAGCACACTACACTACGCTACACTACACTACACAACACTACACAGCACAGCACTACACTACACCACACCAGACCACACTACACTACGCCAACGCTACACTACACTACATTCCACTACCCCACAACTACAACTACAACTACAACTGCTACTGCGCCACACTACATCCAGCAGTTGTGGCGAGGTGACCACTGCAACCATTGCAGCCACGCAGCCACTCCAGAAAACACAAATCCAACCACCTTTCCGTCCCTCAGTGGATTCGCTCTGCCATCCGTGATTCACAACAACGAACCTGCCCTATAGGTTTCCTGTTTTTGAAGCTTCCGCCACCGCCTTGCGCGGTACTACTGGTAGAATCAAGACTCAGAGTTCTTTACCGGGTGTTGATTTCGGAAAAAAACTACAGGACACCAGGGTATACGGGGTTCCTGCATTTTTTCTTAAACAAATTCTGGGACGTAAGCATGTTTCAGCTGCAAAAATAGCATTGTGAGGCAAACAAACAACAATACCAGAAAATGCGCTAAAACTTGCTAAAACCAAGAAAAAATGATCCTTAGCACCGTTAAAATGGGGATATACCCAAACATAGACGGAAAAACCCAGGATTCGGGATTTATTCATCAGGGCTATTCACCAGTTGAAGGCAGGATGATACTAAGCTGTGTCAAACATGGCCAGGGGTACCATGGATGGACTGAGGGGATTTTCGAACATGAAACAAGAACCATCCAATTTTGGGGTTTTAATTTTAATCCATTCCCGGATGGAGTGACATGGGATTCCAGACCATTGCAGGTTTCCAACTATTCATGCAAGCAATCTCTCGCAAAATCAATGAATTCATCCATCCATTAATCAATTTATCCATGTTTTCTTTGGACCTGGTGGTTTCAGACGTGACCGTCAAACAATTTCCAAAGCTTCCAGGCCGGAGCCAAGCCGGACGTCATCGATCTCAGCAAGAAGCTGACGGCGGCCACGGTGGATGTCTCTTGACTCGCGGGGATGGTCATCATGGGGGTAACCACTAAATAAGATGGTTATCATTCCCTTTTATAGATGATTTTTCCATGAAATAAACACCATCCAGCGATAAAGGGGTACCCCCATGACTATGGAAACCACATATATCCTCATTGTATCCTATGTATATCTCCGTAAAGGTTGGTTAAATTCAATTAAATCAGCAATCATTTTTGCATATACCCTCTGGTAATCAAAGATAGTTTGCAGATTTTCTCTGCTAGACACCTCCATTTCCTGGGGGGATTTTCAAGTGCCACGTTTGACTACTTGAGGGTATATCTTATTGGTTGTCATCTATCATCATCTAAGAACATCTGGACATCGTATAGACTCTAGGCATCATACGCACATCATCTATGTGTTATTTGTACATCATTCAGTAGCATTTGTATGATATGGGTTTGTCAATTGGTATGTCCAAACCTGGGGGATGCCAAAGAAATTAAGTGGGTGATGATCCATGAGCTAGCCAGGGCTAGCCTATTTCCAGACCAATGTCCGACCTATTCAGTGATTCATCCTAGTTCGGAAATACTGTTAGGTTGTAATCCCAGTGATGTTAATGTTACTAACCCTACTTCCCCCATTGAAACAACCGGGTTTTCGCCTACTTATGATAGGATGAATCACAAAGTATCATCCTCTGCCATGAAGATCAAGAACAAAGCAGCTGCTGTTGAGGGAATATATCGAAGGTCATATTCAGCTCCTGCTTGTGATGATCCCAATCAACTTTTCCTCCAGGAAATTGGACATTGCCAAATGGGGTCTGAAAGTTTGGGGAACCCATCCAACCCTAGGGGATTATCATCATTTTCCTAAAAACACATCAGACAAACCCGTTCGCAACCCCAAGGTTTGGGATCGCGTGAAGGGCAAGCTGCTGCCCACGCCCTTGCGCAGGGATGCCCGGTGAAAACACTGAAGTGGGACACGTTTTGCAATGGGCTATGGCGGCTATGGGTTCGCAATGGGGATATCTTTCGGGTATGTAAACCATTGTAGAAACACTGTTGAATTTTAATTCGTAGCCAGCACGCATGTTTGTTTCACCACCATCCTGGAAACTGGTGGACTCTGCATATCATTGTAGAAACACAACACGCACAGTTTAATGATTGAGAATGGAGAAAGTCATGAACCAGTGGAGTTTTGGGGTACCTCTTAGACAAGGCCATATGGGTCATGGGGGATAACCAGTGATGTGCAGATTGGCCAAGAACGGGATTTCAGAAACACTTTTTTTGGGGATAAACAAGTGGGGATGCTTAACAACTTTTTGTTGGACCTCTGGGCCCTAGACTTAGTGACTTAGCACATGTCTCGATATTTTTGGACCTTAGAATCCCTGAGCCCTGGATGAACCACACCCCAGGTTTCCACTACATCTTCAACATGCGTGATTTGAGCCGAGTGTTCCAGGTGTGTCGGCACATGCAGCCTGATGTGTGGGTGTGGCATGGCTCAAACATGGGATCCGCTCCTTTCACCGTTTTTCAGTGCTCCACCAGCGATTTGACCACTCTTTGTTGATGAAAATCCTTGGGATGCTCTGTGTGGATACTCTACCCTTGGAGGTCAATACTGGAAGTGTGTGCGTGTGTCCTTTCGGTCCTTTCCTAAAGTAACCGAGTGTCACCATCATTGGATGCATTGCTCTACCCCGAGTAATGGGAATAAATGCCCGTGACAGTTGGTGGATAGAAATGATGGAAATGAGGGAAATTAGAAAGTCAATTATGTATCTCATGGAAGTAAACAACTGTCTATTTTGGTGCCTTGAGGGATGTCCTCAGATAACACAAATAACCTGTCGACTGGAAGGCCTCTGTGGTCCTTTATTTTATGTCTACGTCTCACAACAAGGGGACACAGATTCTGACCACAAGGACAATCTTGGGCCCTTGGGTCTTGGGAGTCTTGGCACCCTATCAGCCGTCTCAGACTTCCGCCTCCACTCCCATCTTTGCCAGGGAATTATGGAATGCCCTGTGAACGTGGCAAACACGCCGTCCATCTTGGTGGGTCTTTGGAAGCATGAATGCTGCTCAACTGCATGAAGCCTCCTTGCAGTGTAACGACATCCCAACAGTCCCAACAATTCTCAGAAGAGTCAAGTGGGGACAGGCTCAACACGATGGAATCCCCAAACTGGTTCCTACTACCTATGAGCACCAGACAACATTGGTCATCCCAAGCGTGGATGTAGAATGATGTAGATACATTACCATTCTGAGTCTTCTGATACCCCCCAAATCCACCCACTATCCCAGAATTGGCTGGAAAAAATGCAGGGAAACCCATTGTTTCATGGACAAAACATCAATCCCTGATCAGCCCAGTGGGCCATGTCAAGTGGAGCCAGAGTCGGCCCAAGGCCAGCGCGTCTTTGCCGACAAGCTGTGCCGAGACGTGGACAAGAATTTGGTGGAGTCGCCTGGAGGGAAACAGGGAGGGATGGGGTGGATGGTTTTAGTGAGCCCAAACAGGTCAAAAATCCCAACTCTTAATGGGAAAACAGCGAGAATTGATGATAATTGATAATCCTCACAGCACATGGGTGGTGTCGCCAGGGAGATGAGCGGAGAAATTCCCCAGCCATCCACTATTTGATGATCTGTTTTTGTAGGCTCGACATCCCTGTCTCCACTCGTGTTCAGTTTCATGGAGGACCAAGCCAGTAAATGGCAGGATATTTTCAACAAAACCTAGGATTTCTTAGGGATTTTGGCCACCAAACAAGGTTTGGGCCACGAACACATGCCACATCCAACGGGCTCAGGAAGACCCTTGCTGAGACGCTTGGCTGAAGATCGAGTTGTATTGTTTGGATGACCTGCCCAAGTTGGATTGTGACAATTGTGGATTTTGATGATTTTAGGCCGACTCAATTCTTGGATTTCTTTCTTTTTTTCCCGATGTATTTTTATATTTTCTTTGAGATTATGGATGATATTATATATATATATTCTCCAGCTGCTGGGCTCACAGGTTCATGCCTCAGCACTTTGGAGAGCAGCTGGCAACTGACAACAAGAACACTGAAGCTTGGAAGCAGATGAAGAATTCCTGAATTTGCAGATGATTTTTGAACTGATGAATGTGTTTTTTTCCCACTAGTTGCCATTTGGGAAATCTATTGGAGATACGTTTTACCTTTTATTGACACCCTTAAACATATTTAAAGAACATCTAACTGATTTTCCATCCTGAATGATGATGATGATGATGAAACTTGATTTTCATATACTTTTGAGATTGGCTAAAACATGCTAGGATAGTCGGAGAGACGAAAAAAGGAAACCAGTGCCGGATTCCATCGGGTTTGTCGAAGAATCAGGGAGTTGTCCAGTCATCATTTTAGCATTGTCATATGCCGAATATTAGGGGAATTCAGACAAGACCAAGAAAGCACATTGCTTAGACGTATCCCACTACATCCCAGTAAATATCCGGTATAGTTGGGTATATGTGTATATGTTAATATATACACTGATTGAATATCTACTTTTTATGATTGTGAATTCCCATCATCTGTCACTTGAGGACTGGTATGCTGACTTTTTGCGCGACATTGAATTTGACGACGAAACGGGTGAAGAGAAAGGCACGTCCAAATCATAGCCCCCCTTAGCATGCCATGTCTAAAATGTTGGGAACGCCCCCAGCAATCCGTGGTTTAGAACGTTCCCACAATTTGATGGCCATAAATTGAAGTCCCCCGCCATTTCTGCTCAATAGTATATCCAGATTTGCGGGTAATTGGGCCTAGTTTTTGACCGGTACGGAAGTACACGTGTTGCAAGCTGATGCTCATGATTGATCAAAGTGACACTTTAAAGGACAGAAAAGGGGAGGATTTTGCCTTCCAAGTGTCATTTTTTTCCAATCATTGTAAACTGATTCTGAGAGCGAATGCATGTTGCAGCCTGCCAGGTGCACCAAAGATCTACGAACCAGCGGAATGGGAAACCGTGAAGGGGAAGGCAGAATGCAGACTGGTCAGGTGAAAGTGCTGCCTTTGACCAAAGGATTTTCCATGCACCCACTTTTGGAGACTCTTGGAACAAGTGCCCCTAGATTTCCAATTCAAGTGGGGTTTAAAATAAACTTCTTCGGTAAGCAGTAGGCAACTCCCAAGACTTGATGTTTGCAGACAGTGACAGAGAATACACACACACATATATATATGTGAAACTCTGCAACTGCCAGAAAATTGGTTTCTTTTTTGCGTACGGGATGGTTTCTTGTCATGTGAGTGATGGGGGTGTGAGGCCTACTACTATCTGGGCAAGTACAACGAGGCCTACCCTGCGAAGGCCATGGCAAGCTTCATGGTTGTGGATATCATATGACCATGGTCTCAACTTGTTGTGTGACACACCTCTCTACATTTCTGCTAGTTTCACTCATAAAGTTTCCACTTCACCATGCATGGATCGTGGCTCCAGAGGTCATCGCGACCACCAAACGGGCGTCACTTCCTGTCACTTCGTGTCACTTCCCCATGGCCCAGCTGGCGCCGCACCTTGTGGCCTCCGTGGCCGGCCCCGTGGCCGGCCCCATGGCTGCCATGGCTCAAATGGGGCCAGGCCGCCCTGCACGGGCGTCACGGGCGCCACAGGCGCAGTGGGATGGCCGTGTCGCGGCGCTGGGCCTCTCCCTGTGCCCTTGGGTCCCCAAGGCGAGGGCCACACGGGGGCGCAGATCCGCAAGGCAGAGGCTCACGGAGCAGGTGAAGCAAGTCCAAAGATACAAACGTGGTGAGCTTTCAGAGTTTGACACTGGTGTTTCTACTGGATATCAGTCCTTAGATCAAAATTTCCGACCAGTGAGAGGTGAAGTGATCACTCTTTGCGGCCGGCCTGGCAGTGGCAAGAGTGAATTTATTCTTTCAGTGGCGCTGAACTTGGCTCAGAAGCATGGATGGAAGACTGGGCTGTGCTTGTTTGAGCACAAGGCCGACCAGTTGACCTTGCAGCTACTTGAAAAGAGGACGCAGAAGAACTTTCGTGACTTGGGCTCTCTGTCAACTGAGGATGAAGCTTGGATCTCAGAGCACTTCCGGCCCGTGGCTGACTTCTCGGCTGAGATGGACTTGGAGCAGATCCTGAGGCGAGCTGGGAGGTATGCTGAGGATGGCAACCTGCAGAATCTCATCATCGATCCATACAACTACATTGCCGCACCTCAGGGCCTGGGAAGCGAGTTCTCAGAGACCGAGCTGGTGAGTGGCTACATGACGCAGCTCCAGCGGTTTGCCAAGAAGTACCAGGTCTGTGTTTGGGTGGTGGTTCATCCCACCAAGGGATCTCAGATTGCTGGTGCGCAGCCCAACTTGTATGACATGCAGGGTTCAGCCCACTGGTATAACAAATGTGACAAGGGTCTTTATGTGGTCCGGCCCAACAGGGACCCAGATGTGGGCTCAACGTGCGAGGTGGAGATTCATGTCTTGAAGGTCCGGAATGGAGACTCAGGTCGTGTGGGAATAACCAAGCTGGAGTTCCAACCTGAAATCCGGTCCTACAAGGAGCTTGTCCCTGAAATGGCATGACGCCATTGGGAAGCCACTTTGGACCTCGCAAGTCCAAGAGAAATCTGCTGGAAAGTCCCAAAAGGGGGCAAGACTGGCACTTGGACGAGGGGCAGGTTGCGTTGTCAACACTTGGGACTAGTAGGACTAGCATGCTGGGGTTGAAGCAAGCTGTCATTGTTGGAAAAATAGACAGTGCTTCAGTGCTTCGCTTTCCTGCTAAAGTTTCAGTGTGATCACACCCGCCTTGGTTGATTGCCACGGGCTGGATGTAGATGATGTAGATGATTTACCTTGTAAAGGCAATGATTTCCCAGCACGCCATGTCACATTTCTGCTGGGTACCACCATTTCGGTGGATTCACCCTCTGTTACATATATACATGTATCACGCAATGTTTTCCCCGAGATATGTGCTTTTTGTGGATTTTCTGAATAGTCATATTTCCGTCGAAATCCCTCAAACATGAACACTGCATTCTGCTTGTCACTTGTTTTCAATATACATATATCATCATATATCTATATTATACAATATGTATATATATATATATATTATATATATTTATTTTATTATTATTACTACTGCTACTACTATTATCATTATCATTATCATTATTATTACGCTGTACTTTACGAGATTTCTGGGCTTCCAGGCCATGCAGCTGGTGCTCTTCGATGAGGCCATGCAGCATTTGATGAAGATCAACCGTAACTCGTGCTGCAGGTACATCAGGTACCACGAACAACATATATGGTGAATATATGGTGAATATATGTGAATATATGGTGTATATTACCATGAAACATCGATTTTTTTTTGTCTGATAGTCGCAGTGATTTATGTTTGACCCGCAGCTGTAAACATTCTCTCCTTTGAGGTATTCGTTTTGTGTTTTTGGTGACTCGTTTTTAGAGTTTTGTTGCCTGTTCCGTCACGAAAGATGGGATGATGATTCCTAAAAGATATCTTTTTTGGAGTGAAAACATCAAGTGGAACCTGGTGTTCTTCCCCACCTGATGAAGAGTACAGTTTTCCCAGACATGGGGCACCCCCAATCAGCCCGCCAAAAATTCTTAGGTTTTTGAGTTTCTCAAACTTTGAGACCTGAGTGGACATGAGTTTGTTTGAACATGATTTCTCCTCAATTTTAATCATCATCTTCTCATATCTTCTCTGAAACGATAGTTTTGGCGTCGCCTTTCGCCAGCTTGGAGCGACACCATTCGCCACCATGACCCCAGGCACCATCCAACAGAAGCGTGGCAGTGCCATGTTGGTCGGCGTCGGAGGTAGCGGCAAGCAGTCTTTGGCAAGGCGCCGGTGTAACCGGAGGGACATCTTGGAGAAAAAAGAAGAAACCACCAGGGTGGGTGAGATTGTTACCCTGGGGAAAAGATACAAGAAGCTGTGGAAAAGCCATGGTTTCCCGTTCACAAAATTATCTACAAATAGTTGGTTTTCCAGATCTATGGCTAGTTTTACAAAGGATACCTCCAAGGGAAAGGTCATAACAACACGAATTGCGGATCCGAATGATTCACAGATCCATTGTCCAACTCTTGTGTGGGGATGGTCATCCAGCAATGGCGTCCTCCCCACGGTGGGATGACCATGGCATCCATGGCACATGTTGGAAGAATGGCCATGTGGCTGGTTCAGGCTTGCTGCCTTCACATCGTCTCACTATGCCTTCCAGTGACTCAGTTGAATTGGCGCAGAATACTGGGTAGATTATTATGGCTAGGACAATCCATGTAATCTCATTTCGAACAGTATTTAGTAATTTAGTGCTATTTGCCAACCATAAAAGTTCCATAAACCACAGCAGTATTGCTGTACCATCAACAAATAATAACTGGCAATCAAACACTGCAAAATGTAGAGAATATCTTCCTAATGATGGTAGAGGAATGATCCTAATATGACCTTATTTCAGGAGGCATGTTGATAATTAGCGTCCACGTTTTTGCAGTTTTTTTTCAACTTCCTCGTGCGCCTAGTTGTGTTTTATCTCTGAATATGAACATGACTTGATCGCTGCAAACCCCACGCTTGCCCGCATCGGATCCCGCATATCCTTTGACATGCTCAAATCCCTGCGTAGGGCCAGCGTTTTTTACTTTCCAAAACCTAAAACCCTAGGCCCCTGAAGCCCTAAAACCCTAAAAGCCTAAACCCTAAATCCTAAAAAAGCTAAAGTCAAAATCGCTGCGTATAGCCAGTGTGTTCATTCATCCTCTGGTGACAAGTATGTGATGTTGTTTGGTTGTGTTATTTGGGTGTGGGCGAACGTGGGGTTTCGAGGGGACTTGCTTTGGTTGGGGTGGGGTGGGGTTGGGTGGGGTGGTTTTGGGGTGGTTTTGGGGTGGGGTGGTTTTGGGTGGGTTGATCTCAATGTTGATGCTACGGTGATGATGGGGTGGGGGGTGGGGTGGGTGGCAAGGTCTCGACCATTATATTCCTGGAATTAGGCAAGCCGTCGTGCCATCTGTCGTGACATCATGTGAGCGGGCGAAAACAAAATGAGGTGTAGGCGCAACATAGCCTGTAGCCCTTTAGAGAAAACCACAAGGCAACATATCGGCACATGACCTTATTTCAGATGGGTGAATGTGTTTGGAGAACCCTGCAGTGTGAGTTCCAAGTCTTCAGAAACAGAACCTCTCCTACAGATCACGATGTCTCTACCTACCTGTCCATTTTGTTTTTTCTCTTAGCTGACCATATCTACCTTCGAAACAGGGAGTGCCATGGTGGAGGTTCACTCCAGTAAGTTCAGTCACCCAATTCTCGGGGCAGGGTATATGAGTTTGTCTGAAACTGTGGTACCCAAATCAAGGGGTTTATGTATATATATGCCAGTGTATATATATACATATATATATATATACGTATATATATATATACATATGTTATGTTATGTTATCTTATCTTCTGTTATGTTATGTTATATTACATTACATTATATTATATATTTTCATCTTCCCAAAAAACATGGCCATTCGGTGGGAGCCAATTTCCTTCACATCCATATCAGGCTTGCCGCTAACCCTAACCGATGATCCTCTGAGATTGCGATCGCCGCTTAGGATCACCATTACGAAGACCTACAACGACAACGCTCTCTTCGAAGATCTGAAAGCCCTCTGCATCCGCGCGGGCGTCAAGGGCGAGAGCGTGACCTTCATCTTTACCGATGCCGAGATCAAGAGCGAGGCGTACTGGGTGGGTAGATTTTTCAACAACGTCACCACGACTTGGTGTAGAAATGATGGGAATTATGTCTTTGTATATACATATATATATATATGTATATAATATATATATATATAATAAATATATATATATATATATGTATATATACAGTACACATATGTGTATACATATATGTATATATATATATGTACATATTGTATCATATTGTATGGGTAACTATCTCAAAATGATCCAAATGGCCTTTATTTCGGGTTGGCGAATCATTATCATTGAACCAGATTTGTTCATTGAGTTAGGGATCGGGATCAGCCCTTCAGGGCTGGTATTGGGCTTGAAAAGGTTAACACCATAGGAAGATTTGCTAAAGAGGTTGCCGAGTCAGCATGAACATCAGTTGGTGGTTTCAACATTTTTTTTTGCGCATCTTTTTGTGTTCCATACTGATACTGGTTTGGGATGATGAAACATGGTTTCAACATCAAATGATTCGTGATTCCGAAGTGGTTGGCGTCAACATCTCGCTGGCCAGGGATTCCTGGAGTACATGTGCCTTGATTGCAACGGCTTGGGGTTGACTGGACTGCGTAGGTTGATCCATGTTCAAGACACCAGCAATGCAGCCGCATCTTACAAGTGGACAGTGGTGAAGTATCAGATTTTCCCAAAAAGATGTCCATGTTTTATCTTCAAAGTGGCTCAACCCCCAAGGAACTCGCTCTTGGCAACAGGCGCACGGGGGGTTAGTGGGGTTGCGTTAGTTCCACTATGAACACAGCCACTGAAAGTCTGAGACTCATGGAAAATTTGCATGAAACCCGTATATTTGGCTGGTAAATCCATGTTTGTAAGATTTCCCCAAAAACGGCCATCCGGTGATGTCATCAATGGACAGGAGAAGTTGTCGGTCTCTTCGCGAAGGATGAAAAGGACGCCATGTGCGGCGACGTGCGAAATGACTTTGTCAAGGACAACCCCAACCTGGAGGAGCGCTTTTCTCGCTGGCGTGGAACTCGAGTTTTAGTAATCACTTATGACCTGGAGGTCATGCCACCTATGATTTGACAAATGATTTTGGGGGGATCTGACCTTCCCAGGAGAACCTGTTGAACATGTACAACTACCTCATGGATCGGCTTCGGGACAACTTGCACGTCTGTTTGTGCTTCTCTCCAGTCGCTGGGTCTCTGGAGCTGGGGATGGCTGGGATGCTACTCAAGTCGCCTGTCAACGTCTGTCAACCATTGGGTATTTTACCACTAATTACAGGTTTTCCGGTTTTCCAGTAGCATTTACTCTTGAACCAATCCATTGATATGGATGATGATCCCACCATTGATTCCCTTCATTGAGAATTCCTGTTGTTTTGCTGGTTTGCTGATTCATGAATACATACATCTACGGTATCATAGTCACAGTCCTTCTGTCTCGGTATTCTTCAATGATCCCATTGATCAATCCAGGATGTTTGGGATGTCTGGGATGGTGAATACATTCACCACGAAGTCACAAAGGTTAGGCCCAGTTAGGCTAAGGCCTAAGGGAGACCAACCCAAAATCACAGTGATAATTCAGCCAGAAGTGATAATGATTAGATAATGGTTGCCGCTTAGCTATGGACACCCTGTGATCAATCTGTGATCATTGAGGTTAACGCCAAATTCCCCATCCGAGCGCAGAAGTTCCCAGCCGTCTTCACGGTGAACATCAATTGGCCGCTGGCTGCGAAAACATGGCGGTTTTCATACGGGGAATTTTCAGTAGAAACCATGGGTTTACCATGGAAAAATCCATGAAGACTGGGCTGAATTTGACATATTTGACAAACAACACATGGGATATGTTACCAATCAACATGGGGTTACAACTACGCGTACTATACAGGTGGTTAGGGGGTTGGAGGTGATTGGGATGCAACATGCTCTCTAATGGCAATAGGGACTCATCGCTGTTGTTCAGTTGCGCAGATGGAGATCTGGATTTGAGGGTTCCCAATCCCTTAAGAGTTTTGACCTCCAAAATTGCTGGGTTTGATAGTCACCAAGTGACCAGCTCTGTGGGTGCAAAAACAGGTACAACCCCTCAATTCTTCATGCAGAAACCCCAAAATTGCCTAAACCCATAGGCCAATCATTGTCCATATCCCATTTGAAGTTGGCGTTCCATGTTTTTCTTTTGGCTCCATCTGGCCAAGCTTGGCGCCCGTGGGCCCAGGTTCATGCCCTGGCCGGAGGCCGCCCTTGTGGCTGTGAGTAGTGCTTTCTTGAGCACCTACAAGCTTCTTAGATGCCTTGGATACCATGGCCAAGTTCCTGAAATTTCCCGAACAAATTCGTTGGCAATGATCATTTTCCCATGCCATTCACAGGGGTGTTCATATAACATATCGTAATATATCGTATATACCCATTATGTTTAGAATCCCTGATGATGGCGGGATGACGATACCCCAGTAGTACATGTGATAGACAGCAGGTTTGTCTGAAAATGATTGACCCCCCAGAGCTATGGCAATTTTAGCAAAAGTAGGGAAACAATGATGAACCAGTGGATTTGGGGGTGCCCTATTTTTTTGGATGGTGAAACCACAGGTGTTTTCTGTTTGAAAAAGCAGGGTTGCATCAAATGATACACACCAGTCTATCCCCAAAATGATTGGTTACATCAATGATGTTTTATCCTCATACTTGTTGGTTACATACCACCTTCAAAACATCCAAAATAGTGGCCCTGACAATAAACACACACAAACAAATTCCGGATGGTAAAACCCCGGACCCTTGTATATATGGTAAACATGCATAAACATGCTATCTTTGGATGTCACGGTGCGACAAGGCCATTTTGTGCGTGCTAAGGTTGGACTGCAGCGAGCAGGACAAGGGCAGGCTTTACGCCCTAACAGGCAGTTTCCAGGCGCTGACCAGAGACCTCTGCGACGTCTATTATCAGCGTCCGGACGTCCCAGGAAGGGATGGGTCTCTCTTAAGAAGGCTTTAGACAATCACAGGGGTGGCTCATTTGTTAGGCAAACCTGTATGCTATTGATGTCTATTGATAAAAATGAATGAAAGCCTTAGACCATGGGACCACAGCTTTCCAACCTTTCCAATTTTTGTAGTACCGCATTTGACTGACCCATACCTATGCTACACAGGCAGAACCCGTGCAACAAAAAAAGACTGACCCGTACCTATGCGGCCATGGATCATGTGGAACTGCCATGGATCCTCCAAGACTAAGGCATGCGCAAGAACGTCTATGTGACGCCCAAGAGCTTCTTATGCCTCATTGATTTCTACAAGGTGCTGTATGTGGGGAAGCTTAGATTCCAGAGTCCCAGAGTTGTTTTCAGGGACAGGAAACCTCTGCCAAGCAAATTTCCAATGTGTCGGATTTGAAACATTACCCGGTCTTGGACGATCTCTCCAATTGCTGAGTGTTAAAATCTCCACTTCTCTGAAAGAGCCTAATCTAAATCTAAGCATGGCTGAGGCTGTCAAGTATGAGGAGATCAACGTTCAAGAGAGGAGTGTGAACGTAGGTCTGCAGAAGCTCAAGGAAGTGCCCTGGACTGACTTTGCCCAGTTCGGCCCACTACTAGGCGCCTACACCCATATTAGGGGATCCTCATACGAACATGTCTGGGGTTTATATAGCCATTAAAAGGAATCCCTGATGATACTGATGACAATAGAATGACCATACCCCATTAATCCCATGTAACATGACCAAGGCACATATTCATATGAGACTTTCACGCACCGACACGCTGCAATAAACAGATCCCAAGTGTTGGCTGAGTTGGATGACAATGATGATGTGCTCCCAACGATGCACAGGGTTATGTTACCCCGATACACTCCAGTCGACAGGGGTCCTGAAATAGATAGGTGTTAGTTGTTCCCAATAATCAAATACCTTTTATCATCAATCAAAACAGGCTATTGTCATCAACATAGAAACTAATTGCAACTATAGTCATCCCGAGAGATGACACTTTTCTGTCTTTTTGAGGACCCTAATGTCAAGCATCACCCGAGGCCTATCAGGGAAACTGCCAACAACTAGCCGTTTTGTTTTGGTGATTCGACACCCATTTGATGGGGAAATCAGATGATGCTACCTGCTCCAGGCTATCATTTATCATTTCCTATCGTTACCCTCTGGTAATTTAACATAGCTATGGAAAATCACCATTTTTAATGGGAAAATCCACTATACATGGCCATTTTCAATAGCTATGTTAGTTTACCAGAGGGTAGCTGGTAGCTCTAACTCAAACCTAAAATGCTTGGCTCTTCGACCGAACGAGGCCTCCGAGTTTGTGGAGAAGTTGAAGGTCGGGCTTTGTCCAAAAAAAATCAGCGAAAGGAGCCCTATCATTTTTATGGCAATTTAGTGGACATGATTTTCTCAACAATGAGATTTTTTGGCCTAGGATGTTCGAATATGTTTGGAGAAAACCAGAGCTTGTCTTGTCTTTGAGGGGATGATCAACAGAGATGGGGACTGACGAACATGGGAGAGAGGAACATCAACATGGTGATGTTTTATCGCCATGGTGACAAACAGGTCATAAACATCATAAAACCAAGAGATCTGCAGATCAACGATGTTGCTTCGCAAGCCAACTAGATGGCCTTCTGAAACTGGCCCGAAGCTATCGGCTGCTGGCAGATTGAACTGAAAGAGCAAGATGTGGTACTACGAGCCGAAGAGAAGAAGACCACAGCCCTGTTGGAGAAGGCAACGGTTTGATTCAAACGTGAGGGGATTTCGAGGGATTTCATGAGGTTCCTGCAACAAATGACCAGAGGTGGGGGTTGTGTCAAACGCTTTGGGCGGTAAGGGCAAAACCTTCTAAAAAATATTGGGATACTTGGAGGAAACCAAAACCAAATTTGCAATCTGAGTCATCAGTTTTTGAACACGTTTTTTTTTAAAGCCCAAATGTGCCCTGGAGAATTCATGTATGTGTGGAGTGATGGACAGATGGATTTGTCCGAAAACTGTGGATATCCCAAGTTGTGGCACAATGTCAATCAGAACATCCTGATAGACTATGCAAAGTAATGGAATGGGGTCTTCCCAAAACCTCCAGACCAACTCAGCTCTCCTTTCAGCAATCCGGGCCTTGGATGCTGAACGCCATCCGCTCTGAATTTGGGAACAGGTCATGGCAGAGAAAGGAAAGGCTGACAAGAAAGCTGAGCAGGTGGGCAAGTAGCTGGATCCACTGATAGGGGACCCGTGGAAATACTTTCTGAGTCTTGTCAGAGGGCATGCAGGGCTATAGGTTCTGTGCATATTGTGGATTTGAATGGATTGGTACTATGTCAGGCTATGTGGGAACAAGGAAGTATACAGATGCAAAGCCGCAAATTTGCAGCCGCACACACAGGTGAATGGTCAGAAGGCCGAATGCGAAGCAGAGGCCGCCAAGATCGAAGGTGCACTGGTTCTTTATGATGGGCCAATGAAGAGAGGATTGCAAGATCGGTGCCAATGGTCGTGGGTCAATGGGTCCCTTTGAGAAGAAGCAAGCCCTCCAAAGTTTGGGTCGTTTCAAATCTTAAACACTCCCAAAAACTTGTAGTCAGACCCTCCAAATTTCTCAACTTCTGGGGGTGAAATCCATTTTTTTGACCCAAGTTGGGCCCTTGTCGATTCACCTTTGGCTCTTGCACCGTCCCTCGCAAGGTGAGAAGCAAGCAGCCCAAGTGGAGCTGGATAAGGCTCTGCCTTACCTGCACGAGGCCGAGTCAGCCTGTAACTCCATCACCAAGAAGGAGCCGACAAGACTCGGACTCGTCGGTTGATTTGTGAGATGTTCACCAGGGGTAGAGGGTACAGCGTTGCCACAGCAGTTTGGGAGACCCCGGGAAAAAGGAGTACAGTGCCCTGCAGAGATGTAACCTTTGACCATCTTTTTTGTGGCTCCATGCGCGATACAGTCTACCTGTTCCAGACTCACCTGGTAGAATGCTTTTCCTGTTGGTACTTGTGTGCCTTCTTTCGCTTAAGACAGTCCAAAGACATCACTGGTTCATAAAGCTTGGTGTCACTCCAACAAGTGTGCTTCAAAGTGTTCTATGTGTGGGACAACATTTCGGAATCCCCCCACTTGTGCTTGTTTAAATCGTCACTTTGACGCTTATTCACCAACTCTTCAGCAAGAAACACTGGTTCAGTTCTGGATCTGTTCCTTTTGGGGCCACATTTAGTTAGCAGGGTTTATTCTGATTGGTGGGTGGAATTATAGTCCATCAGAATTGATCTATGAAATCCATGGCCATGCCATGGCCTTCAGGATATTACAGAGATTAAGACCAACAACAAGCCGGTGGACATCATCAAGCTCACCTTCGACGGACTTCAAATTCTACAGTCCAAGCCTGTGCAGAGCGTCAAGGCTAGAGCTGTGTTGAAAAAGGCTAGCTCTCCATAGTGTATGCAATTTGCCAATTCTAGTTTGTGTTTCTTGGATTTTTCTAATCACTGCATATGATTGATTTCCTCCTGTTTGAGTCAGATTGCTTTTCTAAGTCTGTATGGGAACAGTAGGTACAGTCCCAAAAATCACGGCAGCATTTGGATGCTCAGAGCTGAGAAAATCAGTTGAGCAATGCCCTGAATCTCCGATGATTGATGGTGAAAGACAGGTTTGTACCGAATTGTTCACTGAGGATTATCATGATCCAATCTGGGAACTTATCCCAACTGGTTGTCGATTGTGAATTAATCCAACTTAATAGTATGATTGTATGACATTGTATGCATATGGGTGTATATGTATGGGAAATCTTCTGCTTATTAACCCCGACCCGGGCCGGGTGCAGTAGTGCTTCGCAGTGGGGTTCACCACTGACAGGTGGAGGACAAGTTCATCAACAAGGTCACCGCATCTTTCCTGGCTGACTCCTACGAAGAATATGCCAAGAAGGAGTTGCAGGCGCTAAAACCATGGATAGAGATGGTTGAGACTCCCGGGTGCCGGTCAGTTTTGAATGGTTTTAGCCGTCTTCGTTGTGTTCAGATGCTTTTGTGCCGCATTTCATTGTTTCGCAACATTCCAATTTTCGTAAACATCTTTCAGTCATCCCTTGGGGATGTTTTGCGGTGTTCATACGGGCAGGATATGAACTTCTTGAGCAATATCCTGGATTTCGCCGCCAACGACAAGGACCGCCCGTTGTTTCATGTCCTCGGAGATGATCTATGGATCTATTGATATCTATAAGTCATGGTGTAACTTCCCATATCTTTGTGCCACCGTTGAACCTGGGGCCGTTTCTTCTTGCGAGACCTTGTTGCGAGGACAACATCAACGACGAGACCTGCGAGTTGCTCGAGCCCTATTTGCGCTTCGATGAGGACCGCCATGACTTCAGTGAGGTAGCAGATTCAACCATGGTTTAAGTGGGGATGTTCTGATATATACTGTATATAAGTATATATATATACATATTTATGTAATATAACCTAACCTATTGATATTTGGGTGTGTTTGAAATAATGGACTAGTTCAACATCAATTATGGCCATTTTGATCGTGAGAATTTGGTTGTTGACCGCTGGCCTCCAGGATGCGGCCAGGAATTGGAGCCCCTTCGCGCACAAGGCGACTTTCGGTGAACTGGGGATTGGATCCACCAAAACTGGTGATTTTTTGGGTCTAAAACCATCCATCTTTGTGGGTGAGCCTTGTGACCCATACCTAAATATCATTAAATATCTCCAGAGCCAGTGACTTCACAAGAAAAAGGCCAGTGACGGCTTCTCCGTTTGATTGGAAGACAAGAATTGCGCTTGTAAATTGGATTTTGAATTGGATTTCCGTAGGTTCCCTTTTCAACGGAGAGCCTTTTGAGCACAAACTCCAACTTCCAAAGATTTAATCCCGCAGATTGCCTGCCGAGTTACTATACATCCAAAAATCACTTGTTGGGCGTTCTTTCCATTTGTGGGCTGGCTGACTGACACCCAAATGTTTTGCGCCTGAATATAGGCTGAGCATCTACTGATTTGAGGTGTTTGCCTCAAATCTTTCAGAGTCAGATTTCTCAGCATCAAAAACTGGTGACCCCCCAAATCACCATTTTTATGGGTTCTATAAACCATCCCCAAATGGCCCAAATGGCCCAAGTGGTCGGTCCAGTATTGGCCGCCGTGGCTTCATGTCACAGGTGCTGGACCCGGAGCTGGCAGGCAAGGCCAGTGGTGCCGCAGCAGGTCTGTGCAAGTTCGTGGGGGCCATGGTGCCTTGGCCGAAAACCATGGGAAAACCATTGGATTTTTGGGACCAGATTGTTGGAAAAAACAAACCCGTGAAAAAAAGGCCACTTGGAAGAATCTATGCCTAGAGATCATTGGATCGTTTAGAATGTATATACATGTACATATGTATATACATGTATGTATATATATATATATACATGTATGTATATATATATGTATATATATACACACACACATATGATGCCCTGTGAATGGGCGATGAACATCCAGTTATACCAGCCATTTTGAATTTAATTTTGATGTTAAAAGGCTACCAGGCGGCACCAGGGTCTTGAGCCATGTCGGCCTTAGGTGATGTATCACGGAGCTGCTAAGATTGTGAAGCCCAAGATGGACGCACTAAAAGTGGCCGAAGCAAAGCTGTCCAAGGTGAAGGGAAAAAGGGAATGGTGAAGGTGGTGGGTTTGGTTTCTGAAGTAAAACATGGGGGCAAACCTGTTGGAAAAGATGGAGAGAGGGATTTTTTAAACGGATTTTTCCTTCTTGGGCGGTTTTTGGTGAGGTGCTTGTAGGTTTCTTATGATGCTGAAACAGTTTTTGATGATTTTGGGACGCGTCAAAGCTTTGCAGTTTTAGATACTGCTACCACCAAAATCCCATGTGCGAAACAGATGTGGATGATGTGGCAGATTTGTTACCTCTCCTGATTTTCTTTCCCCGCTGGGATATACAAGGTATCCCCAGATCGAGCCTTGAAACAGATTCCTAGTCCAGGGCTGACCCGGTGGAGATGAACCAGAGAACCCTCTGAGACAAGTTCTTTGGACACCCAGAATCTGCTCCAGTTTCCGAAGTGTAATCGCCAAGAAGGGGTAATAACTAGCAATCACCTTGAAAAACTGAGGATGTAGTCCCTAAAGAAATGATGGTTGGTAGATGGGGAAAAAAGGAAATCTAGGTTATACCCAAATCTCGCTACTTGGGGGCAGGCGCGCTCTGAATTGGAAGCGGCCGAAGCGGAGCTGAACAAGGTCTTGGCAGAGGCTGCTTGGGCCAAGTAGAGCTGGCTAGCGGATGCCAGTGGAAATGTAGTGGAAGGTCAAAGATGCGAGGGTGGTTTGCAGGAAATACCTCACAGTGGTTTGCACAAACTCCGAACTCGTCCTTTAGAGGGCACTGAGCGATATGTGTATGCATTTTTAGATGTCTACTGATAATCATTGTCATTGTTATTTCTCATTATCATTATTGTCATAATGATCATTATGATCATGAATCGGATCACAATCACCATTATAATTATCATCAACATGACGACTCATGACGACCATTTAGTCATCACCATAATACATATACATCATATCATATCATATCATCTCAGATAATCTCAGATAATCTCAGATAATCTCAGATAATCCCAGATCATCTCAGATAATCTCAGATAATCATAGATCATCACCGATCATCATAGATCATCATAGATCAACATAGATCATCATAGATCATCATAGATCATCACCGATCATCATAGATCATCATAGATAATCATAGATAATCATAGATCATCATCGATCATCGATCATCGATCATCGATCATCGATCATCGATCATCGATCATCGATCATCGATCATCGATCATCCATCATCCATCATCCATCATCCATCATCCATCATCCATCATCCATCATCCATCATCCATCATCCATCATCCATCATCCATCATCATCATCATCATCATCATCATCATCATCATCATGCATCATGAATCATATCCCATCAAATGATTATAGAATGGGGAAGCTACTCCTGTGACTCGACACCATCACTGGGAACCCCGACTTGTGAGGTGGCCGAGCTGGATGCTGAACTGGCGAAAGCCCAGGCCGTGATGAACACCTTAAAGGCGGGACCAGCGCGACTCTCCTGCGGTTGTTTCCATATTCCTAACATAAAATGGAGATTAGCTCAGGTTAGGTACCAATTGAGTTTCCCGGGAAAAGCATAGAAGATGACCAATGAGCCTCCGAACTCATTTTCTTGGGTCATAAGGATGAATGAAACCCTCCCATCTCAATTTTGCTGGTCGTAACACATTGGAAATCAATGGGTTTTCTAAGTTCTTGATGCTGCAAGGGTTGTTGCAGTATGTCAGTGGCTTGGCAGGAGAGTGCAGCAGCGATGCAACGACAGATGGACGCCGCCAACAAGCTGCTTTCTGGCCTCAGTGGCGAGAATGCACGATGGACTGCCGGATACTTCGGGTAAGGGGTGAAGTGCTGTTGATGTTTTTTTAGGGCAAATTGGTACTGTAGTAGATTATGATGTTGATATTGCTAGTGACATTGATACTGAAACGTAGTGATATTGCTAGTGAGATTGATACTGATAGTGATATTGCTATTGAGACTGATTATATATATATATATGTATACACATGGATCCAAGCCTGCAAAATAGGTGTCATTTGGGTTTCAGGTATTGATAGGGAAGGGAAGTTTGCATGAATGTCCTGCGATGAATTGCACATTTTGGTATGATTTCGTATGTCATGTCCCAGTGACGCAGGATCTCTAACCCTCAAACACCAAGTCATGGGGCAGAGATTAGAGACGGCAGCAACAGTTCCGCTTCTGCAGGACAGAGGATTCCAAAAACTTTGCCCTCAGACGAAAGAGGCTGGCTTCGGGGCTTTCGTGGTGGTTGACGCTTTCTGTTCTTGGCTGCTTCTAGTGTTATGGTGCTGGTTGATGCTCGTGGTTGTGGTTGACAAGCCAGCTTTGATTGTAAATCTTGTGGTTTGCTACAGTACAGGATTATACCTTTTTTGTGATTTTTCAGCTTCCCGCTGTCTATGTGGGGATGGGTCATGCCATACCTCCGATTTTCCATGTGCAAATCCAGCCGTACCAGCTATTTTAATTTTTCAGGCAAGGGTACTGATCGGGTTTTGATCCACACCTGGGTTGGAAGGGGTTTTCCATAAGCCAACAGGCTCAATGGACCCGGTTTTCAATTGTTTTCTTGTTTAAATAACTTCACATTTGGAGGTTAATTTCCTATTCTTTATGATTCAAGCTGGTTCGATTCCCCACCTGAACTTCCCATCACCATGTCAAGTGCCGTGTCGTGCGTCATGCTGGAGTCAGGCTTATTGGCGATGTGGGATGTGTTTGCGCCTTCGTCATCTACTGTGGACCCTTCAACTCCGAGTTCCGTGACAAGCTCTACGCCAGCTTCCAGGCACATGATTTTCCGCGAGACATTCTCGTCACAAAACGGTTGATTGATAAGAATGTCATAGACTGTCACCTTTTTTTTCTTGATCTCAAACATGGGCAGATATTGGACAGGAAAGGCATGTTGCCGTTTTTGACCCTCCAAATCATGTGAGATAATCCTGCAGATGTGGAAGTGGAAGCCAGTACCGGCCTTTTTCGATTCAAATCGAGATGAGGTCCAGGTTTCTTGGGATGCCTCAAACGCATCATTTCTGTTGTTTCGGGATTGGAATCTTCACGATGTTCCCACATTTTCATACATTTTCGAGATGTTTGGATTCCCAAGTTTAGAGGTGCATCCATCTTTGTGCAGTTTGGATGCTCCCACAGGCGGACACTCAGAAGAGAAGCGTGCCAGCGCATGAGAAGGCAAGAGAAAAGGGAACTACCATGAAACCCACCAAATGACTGTTCCAATAGGAAACTCTTCATCATTTTCCGATCCCATTTTTTGGGGTTCCATATTAGATGTCGGGGCTACAGGCAAATCCATGTTCAGTTCAATATCTGTGCCACAGATTTGGAGTTCCTGACAGTTTCTAGCGTTATGTGCCGCTCAGATCCCAGTGGTCAGCTTCTTGGTGGATCAGGGCACCATTGGAGAATGGGCCCTTGAGGGTTTGCCAAGTGTGAAGCTCAGATCGTTGGAATTCGATGCGGTGTCAGCGGTCTTTGTTCCATTGAAATTTGCTGTTTTGATATCTTTTGATATTTGGGAGCTTTAAACCACCAAAGAACTTTTTCAGGAGCTTTGGGGTTTGGAAGTTAAAATCTTCCGGTCACAATCATGGCAGGTGATGAGCTGTCGATCCAGAACGCTATCATGGTGACCCGATCCTCGCGATATCCGTTGATGGTTGACCCTCAGGGACAGGCCAACCGCTGGATCAAGTCCCGAGAGAAGGCGAACATGGCGAAGGGATGCTATTGGGGACGGAGGTCAGATGTTGAGGTCTCAATGATGGATAATGGTAACTAATAATTATGGCGGTGGATCTCCATCATCATCATCATCATCATCATCATGATCATGTATCCATCAGTTGTATCATCATGATGGATGACAACTATCATTATGATACTGGATGATGGACTGAAAGTATGATAAACTTATGGATTATTAACGATGGATGATGGATGAGACATTCCGTTGGTCGCAGTTGGTCTCGAAGTTTTACCCTCATTATTTTGGTCAATTCTGCACCCCTGGTTGCCATGGTTGATTTGGACTCCCCAAAGTGACTTCTCCAGTGCCTTTTCTGTGGGATCCAGAGATTCCCCCCAACTGACTTCCAGCCAGGCTAGAATCAGCGAGAATCCATCCATGTGCATCACGACGCTCTCAGCCAAGAACTTGAAGGACCAGATCGAGTTCACCATGGGAGTCTCGACGGTCTCGACGGTCTCGGGGGAGTTCTTGGCGCGGTAACGTGATGGATGCAGAACAGCAAAGTGCAACATGCAGATTAATGTTTTTTAGTGATATATACTCATATAATCATATATATATATATGATATATATATAGAGATATCTGTATATATATATCATATTATATATATTTATGATATAATATGTGATATGATATAATTACGTATGCAGATAGGTGCCTACTACTACACGGCATTTTTTTTGCAGGGGACCATCCAAGATAGCCTTGCAAAGTTCCATGAATCCAAGGCGAGGGCTTGTGCTTGATCATCGAGAACGTTGAGAACGAGGTTGACCCGATGCTTGATCCTGTCTTGGACAAACAGATCATCAAGAAGGGCCACTTGGCTCGACTGCAAACATGAGGGTACGGTATGGTTCAAAACTGGGCAAACCTTGGTAGCGTATTCTATGTAATGCAATGATGTGGTCTAATCTAATAGTAATGCAATGCAATGTAAGGTAATGTAAGTACGCATGCACGTATACTTCATGGATGCTAACTTTTCTTCCAGGGTAAGGCCATGCACATAGATTTGACCCAACAGAGGTTGAAACTTGGGGATGATCCGTTCCTATGCCTTGAGATATTCACCCTTTTGTATAGCAACCACAAAAGATATGGTGAAATCCTACTGAAATAGTGGGAATTTACTTTTCGATTTCTTCGGGGTGTTGCTACATTTGGACAGGTCAGCAGCTCCAGCCATTGATTTCTCCAAGGTAAGAACAGATACATCAACGTCAGTGATCAGAACATGGACTACAAGGCACGATCGTGGCATTTCCTGCGCAGAGAAGTCCATTTGACCATAGCACATGTGGACGGCATTTCTCAACAAAGAGTACTTAGATGTTGCTGTAACAGTAAACATCCCTAGAATGTAGCCTTTTTGAGAGTCATTCATCCGCAATTTCAGTGTATTTTCTTGTCACGTTTTTCCATAATTCTCTAGGGTTGTCTGAAAATCTCGAGAGCCTCAGTGAATATTCCAGCAAATATTGTAAAATTGTTGGTTTTATCATGCCTTAAAGTTTCAATCCCGCTAAAACTTTGATGTTTAATCAGAATCATGTTAAATAGAGCGAGTTTTTGGATCCAGTTACTTCCAGTTGCTCCTCTCTTCAGGAAAACTTCAGTCTCTACTTCACGTCGCGCTTGCCGAATCCTCACTTCAGCCCAGAGCTCTCAGCCAAAGCTACCGTGACCTGGAAAAAAAATCCGGGTGTTTCAAACTCTGCAGTTGAGGAGTTGAGAAAAGGTGACCATGGATGGTTCATTTCACGCATGGAATTAGGAACGTTGATGGATTTATTCCGATGAATTTCAATAGATCTTAGGGGTTCCCAAGTTTTGAGCTTTGGCCGATAGCCATGTTGGCACAGGGGCTGCTAGCTGCCTGTGAACCAGGTGATTGACTTCACGGTGACGTTGAAGGGATTGGAACAGCAGCTGCTGGGAAAGCTCATTGGAATGGTCCCTTGGAGCAGATGCTGTGGAAATGTTAAATTCTCCCAGGGCTGAGCATTGGCTACTGGATTTTCATGGATTTTCATGGATTTTAAAGGAACAAAGCAAACACCTGTGGGTTTTGCTAGTTTTGTTATGGCAACGGGACTTCCATCGAAGGTTTTTCAAGGGGTAAGCATCAACGCTTGGACCGGTTATTTTCTGTTGCTGGATTAGATCACAGGAGGGTGCTTCAAGCTTTTGACCCTCAAAACACGAAAAACATCCGCTCTGAAAGATATTTTTCTAGGATTTGTCTTGCAAGGGGAAGGGGATTTGTATTGCCACCTTCGAAAAGACCAACATTCGTCGATGATTTTCGCTTTGCTTTGCTTCAACCTGAGGAAATGAAGAGCCTGGAGGACACACTGGCAGCGCTTGAGGAAGATGTCTTTTGGCAACGAGTTGAAGGGACATCAATGGCATTTCTGTTTCTGGAACACCCTCTGGTAAACTAACATAACTATGGAAAATCACAATTTTTAATGGGTAAATCAACTCTAAATGGCCATTTATAATTACCAGAGGGTAGTTGGTGGTTTCAAGTCACATTTCTCTACGAGTTGTGAAGACCATCGTTGACGAAATCTCTGGAAAGGCCATGGATTGAGCCGCTCGATGTCCAGCCGAGGTCACCAACAACACCAAGTCTCTGCAGCTCTTGGATAAACAGCCGGAAGGCTCAGGATTCCAAAAACCTGGCAGATGCTGGCCATGCTGGCACGGGGAATCCCATGTTTTTTTTGACGTAAAAACCCACACTCCGCCGAGGTTGTTGGAGCGTTTGTCCAATTCACAGGGAAATCTGTTGGAAGACACCGAGCTGATCGAGGCGGGATTGTGATTCATGGGGATTTAACCATGTTTTCTAAGGGTTTCAACCATGAAAAGTATGAAAACATAAGATGTACGCAATTTATACATGATGGTTGAGGATGTTTTGGTCGATGATTAGTTCGGGGGTTATACTACAGCACCTTTTTTTATGTTGGTAAATCTATGAACTGGATCTCCACATGAAAACTAACATTTTTTTGAGCTGGGTAAATCATACTGAAGTCACCACGATGTCACATGGCCTAGGTTGGTGAATAGTTAATAATCATAATTAAACCAGATTTCAGGGACCGAGTTGACCCGCAGAAATGGGCTGTTTTACCAGGAAATTTCAGGATATTCAAAATAGATATTGCATAGATACTGACTGATATCCGGAAAAAGACTTCCCATAGATTCAAAGGGCAAAATTCCCCAGCTCTCTAGTATAGATTATTTTCCTATCTTCATGGTGACAACCCAGTCTCCGGTGTGTCGCTACCAGTGCTTGCAGGTGCTAGCCAACACAAAGGCAAAGGCGAAGGAAGTGGAGGGCAAACTGAAGGAAGCGGACGAAAGGCGGGGACTGAGGGACCCAGACCCCCGATGAAAGTTGGGGATTTCAAGATTTCAATAGGGAACATGAGGTTTTGAAATCACTGTGGACACCTCATTCTGAAGGACACATTCAGATCGTTTCTTGTGGGGTGTGTCCAAGAATGGAGGGCAAGCGCCCAATAAATCACCAGGGCAGCAAAGAAAATCTTATCAGTTTGTGGATACCTTGTTGGCCGATCCCCAAGAGATCCAACTCACCAGCTGAGTCGATGGTCAGGGCCGGTTCCATGATGGCTTCCCAGGAAAGTTGAGATCAACGAGAAGCGCGAACAGTTCAGACCTGTGGCCACCCGAGGCCATGTTGGAATGGTTTCTGGGAGGACAATTTGATGTTTGATATGGAAAATGTTGGGTTAATATTCCCAATGAAATAGCCATTTAAAAACGGGATAATGATCAGCAAAACCATTGGGAAAATGGGGTTTTCTCTATTTTCAGACACACCCATTTGATGTTTGATATGGAGGGAAAGGAATTTGTGGAGCATGTTGAAGCACACAGAAACCATTTCTGTAGCCTTTTTGGGTAAGAAACCGGTGGCGAGGGGAGTCTTCCAATCGGGCAACAGCTGAGTTTGCAGGCAGTATCATGTACTTCAACATGACAGTTTGCTCCTGAGATCTCTGAGTACTTTGCCGCTGCCCATGGAAAGCAGCATGGGACAGTTCTATGAGTGGAGAGGACTTCTGTTATATAGTGCTTATTATGCCAAGTGAGTTCAAGATTTGATTTTTTGGGGATGCCTCGTTGAATAGTGTCTTGGGCGCAAGCTGTCCGTTTGTCTTGCTTTGTCTCTAGACATGGGATGAACCTTCTGTATCATCTCTCACGAACTAATTTAACCAATGGTTGGTGAAGTGAACAGGCCACTTGGACGATGGATAACGATGGTAGGGTGTTCCTCACGGTGTAGCCGATTTCACGCTGGAGTGGCATCACTTTCATGGATTGCAGCTTCATCCAGCATACAAAGACAGTGGTACCTGACATGTTGGCTCAGGATATGACCAACGTGGTGAACCCAATTACCAGCCAGGCATCTGGTTCCTTGGCAGATCTGCACTGAGTCGCTTTTCATGATCTATTTTGGGAGCAGCAAAAAGCACCTAGGGGCCCCGTTCCCAATTTTTTGTGCATCCACAGTTTCGTTGACGAGCTGGACACGTCCAAGGCTGGATGTACAACTGCTCGCTGCTTCAGTTCTTGGAACAATTCGAGATCTCTGTCTCTCGGTGATGGGTCGGGCCACCGACATCATCCAGTAGTATCCAGCAGGATTCATCACTAAGTTATGAATTGATTTCGCTCCGATCTGAGTCATCTGTGTTATGTGTTGCTTCTTTCTTGCTTTTTTTGTGGTTCTGAGCGGGTCAAAACACCGAGGTGCAACCCGTCCCCCTTCGTCATCTGAGGTTCGCAACTCCGAGAAGGCGCAGCCCACCTCGAAGCGCGTGGAGAAGATCATCCACTTCTTGACCTACCAGGCAGACGGTGCATACGGTGCCCAAATCTTCACCTCCCAGATGGTGACCGGCAAAATCATATGGGTCACCACGGCTGCGGGTAGAAAATCTCTGGATCTTTCCGCAGTTTTCATGAGGAAAATCGCCTTCTTGGCAAGGGTTCAGCACGGCACTTCACCCATGACCCCATTTTGGGTCACCACTGCGGATCTCTTTGTGGACTCTGGCCATACAGTTGGCAGGAGATCGACAATTTCTGGGCAATATCAATATCATATCTTATTTTTTTTGTTCTTCAGGGGGGTTCAAATGTTCGAACATGTTTATCCCATTCTCTCAGCTCCTTTATTTGGCCCGCCTCCCTGTGAAACTGCGGTGAACATCACTTGATGTGGTGAATGGGCCCCTATGACATTTCTAATTCGATGAACATAGATGAATCATAGATGGTCTCACGAACCAACACCCCAATCTTTCGTAGATTATACAGATTTTACAGGCAAATTTAATCAAATTTACAGTCCAAGAGCAACCTGGTGCGATTGCACCAGCTTCTATTTCAAATGGCTCCGGGCGACCCCTAACTTTGCAACTTCTATTTGAAAAAATTGGTGAATATCTTCTATCTTAGTGTCATGTAATACATATATATATATAGTCCCCACGCAAGCTCACCATTTGTAGTCTATTTGAGCAGAGACCAATATCCTGCTTGCTTAGTTGTTATAGGGGGTTAATTTTACTGTATTACTGCCTGGCCTATTGAGGATTTTCGACTGACGTTGCGGGTTTTGAACACTCCTCGAGTTACTGGTTGGTTTCACCAACATGGTCCAAACACCCAGCATAACCCAGCAATGCAATAGATTTGGAGATCACCACATCCACACTTCGACTCTGGCCAGGTGTATAGGTACATGAATCGCGGACTCTATGAGCGCGACAAGATGCTCTTCAAGCTCTTGGTGACGCTGAAGATCATGACGGTGGCCAATCAGATCCTGGCCGATGACAGCGTTTTTTAAAGAAATGGTACTTGTATTTTTTTGCTATAAACAGGGGTGTGTGGGTGGTCTACAGTATATTGACCAGCTCAACAGCCAAAACAATCATCTCTGTACGCAGGCCATCTAAGATTGTCGATGTGTAAAAGTCTTGTTTGATCTCAATATGGGGGATAATTAATATCTCCACATGTTCTATCAATATTTTCCTGATTAAGATTTAGCCGTTTTTTGGGCATCCCCCAGTTTGAGACAACCAAACTTGATAAGTGTACCGTTTTTGTGGAATCTAATTTTGCTCCATTCCTATTACTTTTACTTGTATGTGGAATATCTCTGCAAATCCCAATGTGCAAAAACTGACTGCTTTTTTCCTCCGGAGAATGAGATCCTCAGCTGTTTCTCTTGCAAGAAACAGGCGAGAATTGAAGACAGCGAGCTGAGTCTTGGGGCGTCTTGAAATGTTGGGATCCCAAATGAAAACCATTCGATGAATCCCGAATTTTTGGAATCATCATTTTCCCTATTTTTTAATGACTTGCCATTCGGGGTATCCCTCAATGGCTTGAGACCCCAGATGTCAAATTTGTCATACGTGTATGATATATATATATATGCAGTACACGTTTATTATGTATATATATATATTAAATTTATATAATTATATATATATATATATGTACATAATATACCATGATTAACAATTTGATTAATATGTATAGTACATTTACTATATCCTAGTAATTATCCTCATGATTGATGGCAACACCGCCCCCCCGTGGCTTGGGAGATAGCATTGTGTTCTCTAATAAAATGTACTTATGTATATGCATATAGATGCATGTATGTATGTACATATCTATATACATGTATGTATACATATGTATATATATATATCATTATGACTGCTGCAGTCACTATATTCCCACTTTGATGGTTTTGTCAGGATCACCTCTGGTGATGTTTCCATCTTGCTGAAGGCTGGGGCTTGTGAACCTTCTGCCATAAACCTATTTGGGGATAGTTTTCATTTATGGTACTATTGGGGATGGTGTACAATTGGGTTTACCACATTATATATGCTGTATATATAAATATAATATAAATACAATATATATATATATAATCTATGTCTGGGTATAAGATGTATAAGATGTATATATCTTTTCGACTGGTCCAAAGCAACTACAGTATCTCCCAAAATGATCCAAAATCGACAGTTGTTCACAGCCCAAGCAAAACTCTTCTGTTTGTTACTATGGGGGCACACTTTGCGGCCATACATCCAAACGCTCGTACTGGATGTGCTTGCACCTTTCTTGAGCTGTTGAGATCTACCTGAAAGATTGCTGATGACACAAAGACCTTCATGTAGATTGATCTGGAAAAACCATGCTGTCCACAAGCGGGAGGCATATTCAAACCAACATGGTTTCTTAATCAAAATACCATCCCTGAAAACTCATATCCTTAAATCTAGATATTGAAAAGCCTATGGCTACTGAAGAAACAGATGATCTACAAACCGTGGATTGTCCATACTGTACATCTACTCTTAGTGGAGAACAGGTCATTTCCAGCCATCACAGGGTTGATTTCGACAGCAGGGTCCAAGGTCCCAAGGTCCAAGTTATAGAAAAAAGAGAACTATTATTTGATTTTGGCTTTGTAACGGCTATATCATATTCCAGAATTTTAGCCATCTAAGATCACACATATATATATATATGTACATACACACACACATATATATATATGCATACATACATGCATACACGCATACACGCATACACGCATGCAGGCATGCATGCATGCATCCATGCATCCATGCATCCATGCATCCATGCATCCATGCATCCATGCATCCATGCATCCATGCATCCATGCATCCATGCATCCATGCGTCCATGCGTCCATGCAGACATACACACATACACACATACACACATACATACAATAATATACATATCTATATGATTATATGTGTGTATACACACACACATATATATATATATGTATATTATAATTCTCACACTTTCCGCTGGTTCAGATCCACCATTTTTGGCCTTTAAAAAACGTGAAAGATTCCGCAGGCCGGCAGCAGCTTGGACCTCAAGGCCGAACGCGCCAATCCCTTCAGCAAGTGGCTGCCGGACAAGGCCATCCTTGTTTGATTAGAGGGTAATGGGTTTAAGCAAGAGGGATAATATATAAAGATTATGGGAGATATGTATATATGTATTTAATAACCAACACTATATATATATACATACATACATTGGGGGATAAGAAATAACCAATGTTTTGGGGGTGCATCCCACGCATCGCAAGTGGATCGCATGGCAGTTAGGTATGGGTTATAGACGGATAAGCACCATAAAAACTGGGTGGCCTGCATCCCAAAGTTGATATACGTTACATCTATAAGTTGACATGATATGACATGATCTATTGTCCGCGGCTGGTGGACGCTGCTCTGGAGCTCCAAAGCCCAAACGCAGCTGGTGGCCGGTTGGAAAAAGACATCTGATATATTGTTGGGTCCTGTATTCAGATTAGATTTGCTTACGTATTTAGATATGATATATGGCTTTGTATGACCATGTGCAACAGGTTGCATGGGTGTGAGGATATAATCAACAAGAAAGCTGGAACATATCAGTGAACGAACAGTAAAATAGGAACATCAGCCACAAAAGAGGTGGATGTTTGTCCAACCAATCATGGCGGTATCATCAATGGGGCTGGTGTGGTAACCTTCAAAGGATGTGCCCGATGGGACCTGTCAGTGTTGTCCATGGGATTAAAGCATCCTATTTTCAGGTCGCTCATTTGGAGCCAGGGTCAACCTGTAAAAAATACGACCAGAACACGTACATGTGCTTTGCCTGAGTCTGCTGGATAATCATTTTCATCATTCATTATCATCATCACAATCATAATGGTAAATACTATATAATTATTGTCACAAAAAACTATGCACATGACAACTAAACATATCTAATCCATATAATGTTCCTGGGAGTCAGACTTCCCCGCCGTAGCCCGACAAACATAGGCTGTGGGTAACGAGTGAACTAATTTACTGAGGTTGTCAACTGCTACACACTTTTATTTGTCTACATATTTAAGATGAACTCCACTCCATTGAACAACCATGAGCCTTAATTTTACTGATATAAACTCACTTAGAACTTGGGGATGGCGTAGACCACCCATTCATGGTGATATCGGGGATGGTTTCTTGTTGGGTTTACCACATTACAAGATCTTCCAAGTAGGAACCCTTGACTTGTCCACTCGGACCCCCTCATTTCGCCAGGTCTGGTTGAACGTCTTGGCAATTTCGCGGCAAGCCTTTGGAGTGGATCAGACGCTTGATGTTTGGGGGGATAGCCATGTGGCTCTGAAAGTATTATTCTGGGCTCTGGGTATTTTTCGGCTCCAATTTAGGCAATTTGTAGGGAACACATGATCATTGAGCGATCAATTGTTGAAGGGTAATTCCTTATATAATTGCTGGATAAACCCATCTCTAAACTTGCCAAGTCCTTCTGAAATGCTTTCTGGGTTGCTCAAAGATTTCCTGTCATCGATGGAGCTCTAGTGATTGGTTCGGCAATTTTACACAGCTATGGACACGTAAATCAACATTCAACGAACTAAATGGGCCATGGCTTCTATAGCCATGTTACTTTATTGGAGGGTACTACTCAAAATGCCTAGATTTGTGGGTCCAAAGAGGTGCCATCCAAGGATTGTGTTCTTCCGCGAGATTGTCGACTTCATGCAGCGTGACTCGGCTGCGGCTGAAGTGGATGGCCTAGAGATGGGCCCCCAGCTGTTGGTTTTTCCGAAAGCGTTGTTGCTTGTGGATATATACATATATATATACTGTAATGTGGGTAAAACAATGTCATAAACCATCCCCCAAATCACCATAAATATAGGTGGTATAATAAACCTGGAAATGTCCAGGTCCCCAACCTTCAGTCCTCCGCACCTCGTCCTCGTAGCAAGCGGCCGCCTTCTCTGTTTTCACCGGCAGCAGCTCGGGTGTTTGAGCTTCAAAAGGGCAGCTACGTCGACTGCAGTTGAGAAAAGGGTTCAGTGACATGTCAATTGGTGCAACATGTCTGAATTAAATGTACAGATCTACCAAAGTATGAAAAACAGGGTATGCCGTTCTGCACTCCCCCTTGGATGCGTCGTTAGAGTGCATCCATTTCTTTCTTTACAGCTCAACCTGCCCTACCCATTGTACTCTGTACAGTACATGCATCCTCTCAGCTCCGTAGCATCTCGTGCTCTCGGGCATCTTCGATCAGTATGGACGGTCTGATCGCCCATTCGCAAAAGCAGTGGACTTCCAGGGATCGGCCTTCCACGGGTGCGCATCGCAACTTCCCGGCACAAGGCACACCATGTGAACGGTCTCGCATAGCCAGTTCGTGGTCCTTGAAGCTGGGTGCATCCACGTGTATCGTGATACACTGTTCCACATGGCGTCCTCAACACCTGAAATCCAAGTTCTGCTCTGCTGTGATCTTCTGGTACTCCTGGAAAGTCGCCCTGTCTTCCAAAATGGTCCCACAGGGCTGCTTCTTCATATGCCATGTCTTGAATCGCCGTCTCAATTCGGCCTGTCATACTGCTTGATGTGCTTCCACTTGAGGAGCTGGAAGCTGATGGGCCACTTTGTGGTGCGGCCTTTGGTTTTGGGCCCGCTTTTGGTGGGGCCTTTGGTGTTTGGCCCGCTTTTGACGGGGCCTTTGGTCCCTCCTTTGGCGGGGGAGCTTTTGCAGGCGCAGCCGGGAGCTGGACTGGAGGATCAGCATGACCCTCCAACCCGCCCTCACCCGCCGAAGCTGGGAGCTGGACTGAGGCCCTCTGCCCCAACCCGCCCTCACCGGCGCGTCGCTGCTCAGCCACCGCGAGCTGGACTGGGGATCCCTCCTCCATCCCCAACCCGTCCTCAGCGGGGCTTGGCTGGTTTGACGACCCAGCAGCCGAGGGCAGATGCCGTGGTCTTTCCACGGGTCCGCACACCTCAGCACATGCTCGACCCTCTGCCACTGACGTTTCCTCACCCATGGGGAGACTTCGGCCACGGGTAAAAAACCTTCTTTTCCAGTTTTCGCCCAATGCGCCTACTCCTACCTTCCACAGGATTTGGACCATCAGCGTGGTCAGAATGATCAGCACCGTGTAGATGACCATAAAGTTGTGGAAGTCACCTGCTGGTTCATCGTCTTCTTCATCTCCTTGAGCCTTTGACACTGACAACAAGGCCGCCATCGTGATGAGCTTGACGGCCATGGTGGCGACCGATTTTGAGTCGGTCTTGATCTCCTTTTCTTTTTTCTCATCCTTCTCCATTTCAACACCTTTTTCTTCGGGCTGAGCAACTCCCATGCCCATCATCTGCTTCAAAGTTTCCATCCTCGATGAGGTCAGAACTTTTGTGCCCAGGTCCGCCAACATCTTCTCACCAGGGACATGACCCACCTGCCAGTCACCACGCAGCACAGATTGGCGAGCAAACGCCCACCTCAGCCTGAGGTGTCTTGTCCTCCAGCTTCCGCCCTCAGCAACCAAAATGGCCAGTGCAGCTTGCGAATCGCACAATGCCACCTTTGAGATTTCACCAAACAGCTCTGCCAGCACGACGTAAACTGACTCGCCGGCAATCATCGCCTCAACGAGCTCCATCAACTCTGACTCGGCCGTGCTCAAGGTGATTGTGCCCTGCCTGCCGCTTCTCCAAAACATCAACCCATCGTTCACCATAACCACAAACGATCCATGGGACTCATCTGCTTCGGGTGCAAAGCTGGAGTCTGAGTAGACATACAGCGTGATCGGGTCATCGATCTTCTGCTTGTACTGTAGGCCCTCACCTGCAGTTCTCCTGAGATAGGACCTCATTTGTGCTGCTGTGTCCTTGATGCAGTTGGCGGCCTTCAAAACGTTGGCCCCCATCCTGGAAACTCCAAACATCAAATCTGGTCTGCTTCGGGTCACCAGCCAAAGCAACTCACCGATGACCTTCTGGGAAAACTTGACTCCTTCTGGCGAAGGGGGAATCACATCTGGAGGCATCGAAGCTTGGTCACGGGTGATAGGGAGCTTTCGTGGTTTTCCCTCCTCCTCATAGCGCCCAAGCAAGTCTTTGATGTATGCCTCTTGTGAAAGACACCATTGGACCTTCTCCTCCCCCTCGATTTGGTGGCAAGTCACCTCCAGGCCCAAAAACCTCACTGGTGTCTCGCCAACCCACTCCGGTTGTGTGGTCGCCCAGGTCTCTTGAAACTTCTGAGCAACTGACTTCGCCACCTGCTTCTCGGCGACGATAAAAATGTCGTCGACATACGTCATCACAAGGCCAATGACTCGGCCGTTTGAGATCCATTCTTCTTCTGCCTCTTGGAAGCCTCCTCTGACCACAACCACCTTCCATAGGTTCTGCTCTGACTCCATCGGCTTCAGCTCCAGGCTTTCGCAGCGGCCATCAATGACCACCTTGATGTCAAAGGTCTTGATCGTTTTGTCTCGATGAAGACCCCAAAGCTTTGGTGAGCGCCTGAAGCCGTACACTGCCTTCAATGGCAGGTACAGTGTGTCCGGGTCCAGAAACTTCATCTCCTTCAAGATGTGGGGTGGCTGGACCAAAAGAAGGTCCTCATCCGGCTCCTGTTCCATCTGCGCGTTGAGGAAAGCAGTTCTGACATCCAGGATGCATCCGGCCCACTTCATGCGGGATGCAATCCATGCCAGCAACCTCAAAGATGTGGCATCTGCACCACCTGAGTAGTTTTCCTCCCCCTCTTTCTTCTCCTCATAGTTTCCGCAAACAACCCACCGGGTTTTCTTTTTCCCTTCTTTGTGGTCTGGGGAAGGTTTCACAGTGAACACCAGTTTGGAAGGTATGATCTCCAACTTCTTACCCTCCTTTTCTGCCTTCTTCTTCAACGCTTTGACTTCATCCTTTGACAGCTCCTTCAAGGCTGCCTTCTCAATGGTCAGGGACTCCACCTCGCTTCTCACTGATGGGATCCACTCCGACCAGTTTCTGACCACCTCCTTTGGTGAGATGACCTTTGTTTGAAGGATCTCATCTCCATCCTCCTTCACTTCAGCCATTTTTCTCAGCCTTCCCAAAATTCTGACTTCCTCGGCGGCCAGATCTGGGTCGTCGTTGATGATGGACTGCATCTCATCCTCCACCACCTTCATCAATCTTTGAACTTCAGCCTTTTCCTTTTCTTCCAGCACCTCCTCAGGATCTGCAACTGAGGCATCCATTCTCCTCACTGCTGATCTGCCTCTGATTCGGCGTCGCTGTTCTTGTGCATCTCGCCCTTCTCTTTCCACCGCAATCCAAACCGTCTCATCCTCCGGCTCAGTGGTGGGCGCCAAAATGTAGCGCGTAAGGCGTGGGGCTTCGCCTTCTTTGATCACCCAATGACCATGGTTTTCCACTGAAGGGCATAGATACTGAACCTTCTCCACTCTGGGATCCAGGTCATCCCGCCTCCATGTCCGCTTTCGGACTCTTACTTCTTCCAAAAACCTTGGCCAACTTGGTCTTGTCTCCATCCGGACACATCGGTACACCTCATTGACGTACCTCAAAGCCCATGGCCACCATTTCGCATCTTCACTGGCC
Source organism: Cladocopium goreaui (assembly GCA_947184155.2). Lineage (NCBI taxonomy): Eukaryota > Dinophyceae > Suessiales > Symbiodiniaceae > Cladocopium > Cladocopium goreaui. The sequence continues at coordinate 133,474 of CAMXCT020000140.1, read as the reverse complement.
TGCCTCAACGTTCTGCGGATCTGGTTCTTGAAGTCCTTCACCGCCATTTCAGCTCTGCCGTTTGCGGCTGGATCATCACCTGGTGTTTTGGTGAGGTAGATCCCACGCTGTCGGGCCCATGTCTTGAACTCGCCAGCGAATTCATGTCCTTGGTCTGAATGGATGCGGCCCACATGGAACCCTTCCGTCCGCAGCCGCAACACAAACTCCATCACCGTGTTCACCACGTCTCTCGCCTTTTTGGAACCCATCGGCAAGGCCATTCTGAACCTTCTCAATTCTGTGACCTCATCCAAATTTGGGGGTCCAAACGCCTCGCCTGGGAGCTGGACTGGAAGATCAGCTTGACCTTCCAACCCGTCCTCACCAGGGGCGTCGCCAGGCTCTCCTTCAGCCGGCGCTTCACCAGGGAGCTGGGCTGGAAGCAACTCCTCAGCTTCCAATCCGTCCTCGCCCGGTGGATTTGGATCCTCAGCTCCTTCTTCAATCTCAGGAGCTCCTTCGGAAGCTGCTTCTTCAGAGGGGTTCTGCATCTTGTCACTCCCCTTTGGCACCCTCCAGGTCAAAACTCCAACCAAAAAATACCTTGCCATGTGCCCACCCAAATCATAAGCAGGCTTCAGTGGACCAGCTGTGTCGATTGAAAGCACTCCAGCAATTGGGTCCTTGACCAGTCGATGGGGCGGGCATTGTTGTGAGCTCTCCTGGCATACTCGGCAATCTCTCCTGTATGGAACATGCCTGAAAGCCAAATGCTCGCTCCAGGACATAGCTTTCCCTTTGAAAGTGGGGCCCTCAACCTGTCTGATCAAAGCTGAGGCAACCATTGACATTACTCCTGGGGCCCATCTCGAAAGCTGGGATGAACAAGAGACTCTTTCTCCTGCTCTGCATCTCCTTTGATGACCAGCTGCGTAGAGCTCCAGGTTTCCACCAACGTCGTTGGCTTCGGGGTCAGACCACCAAGCTCACCCTGTTTGAAAGTTGATTCCTCAAAGCTGAACTCTCGTGCCAGCTCTGCCCATTCTTTTGTATCCCACCAACTCACCACCTCCGGCATGAACTCCTTGGGGGTTGCTGGCTGCTCCACAGAGACGGTCACTTCTGTCTCAACCTTTCTGGCCCTTCTCATGTACACTGCAACCATGTACAAAAACCAAAAACGCCACATCAAAACATCGTCTTCATGAAGCTTCTGTTTCTCCTCATCTGTTGCATCATGAATACCAAACTCTTCACCTCCCCAGCGGCGAATCGGCCTCGGGGCACTAGGCTGCCCTGGAATGGGGATGTGCCTCAGCAAGCTTCTCGTCCTGCAGTTTGGCCCGCCAACGATCGCATTGATCTTTCCCTCCAAAGCCACCCTCAACAGACCACGATAAACTGCGTGATCCGACAGCATGTCATGTTGTTCTCCTCGTTGAACATCAACTTCCAACAAGGCATCGACAGAACCACCCAGCTGTTTGATGGCATGCCGCAAAGTGAACCCTGTTTCTGGCCCAGCATACAAATGAACTGCTAAGCCACTCCTCTTCCAGCGCTTTCTTGAGTGTCTGTTGCCTGGAAGATCAGACCAAGTTCCAGGCTCCACCACCAGCCGCTCCTTGATGTGCTCTGGGAGTGAAGACAGCACTGGATGCTGCGACACCAGCTTTCTCAGCCATGCCACTTCCGCATCAAAACTTCCAATCTCATTGGGAATGCCCATCTTGATGTCCTCCAGCTCCGCAATCAACGTCAAAGCCTCAGATCTGGCGACATGGGGGCAACTTCCCTTCATCATCACCTTGATTTCTCCTCTCAGAGGATGGTGGATCTGCATAGATCCTTGCTTCCAGGAAATGTCACAGTTCAGCTTCTGCGACAACAAGCCCATAGGGATGATAGGCTCGATGGCAGGTGAAGGTGATATCATAGCACCTCCAGGGGACATCTTCAACCTCACCGTCCTTCCATCTGCCAATGCCACCTCCACCACTGGGTACAAATCAACATTCTCGCCTTCATGTCTAGGACGAAGTGGATGTGTTGCACCTGAATCCACAAGTCCAACATCATTCCCAACATTGAGTCTCTTCATCTTGAACGTCTTCATCGACTTCAACTGCTGATGAAGGCGCTCCATCACATCTTTTCGCTCTTCTTCAGACGTCGAAGAGGTTGTAGAAGCAGTAGTGTTGGAAGAGCTCGACAGAGACTTCAACATCCGGTTGGCCTCCTCCAGCAAGTCCTTCACTGCCTCCCCTTGACTAGATTGGCTTCCAGTCTCTGACTCCTTCATTGGTGAAGTCACATTGCGCTCCTCCCCCTCGGCCTTGGCAACCCTTGGCTTGTTGGGGCTTGTTTCAGTAGAAGCGCCTTTTGACCTGGTGCAACTTGGTGAAAGGTGATCCACACTGCCGCAGTTGTAACACCTGCGACGATCATCTTTGACATCATGGCTAAACGTGCACTCCTTTCCCCTTTTGCAACCAGCATCTGTGAGAAAAAACCTGCATTTTGGCTTCGGCTTGTCCTCCTCTGTAGGCCTCTCTTTGGTCTTTGGCTTGTTCTTGTCTGCATCCAAGTATTTGATCTTCACCTCGCTCTTTGGCATCGCAGCAGTGGCCCTCTTTTCGGAAAGAGCAACTTGTTCGATCTCAGCCAAAAGGTGCGTGGCAAACTGGCTGACTGTGGTGTCGGTCGGCCTCGTATCCACACCAAGGGAATTTCGGGCCAGGCTGACCCTGAATTGTAGTTCTTTGTTGGACTCCAGGACTCGGCGTGTTAACTTGTTCAGACCTTTCAACAACAGTGCCGGGTCTGGGGTCACTGCACCGATCTCCTGGGACCGCAGCTTCCAACGTAGCCACCGACGTATTGCAGCAGGAGCCTCGCCCACCGTGGTGACCTCTGTTGGCTCCTCCAAACTTCTCAGCAATGTCTGCTTCTCCAAGACACCACCTGGGCAATACGTCAACAGCAGTTGCGTCAAAATCCCAAAAACGCTCAGCCGTCGAGCTGAAACCAACTCCTCCTTGACCACCTCCGGCACAGATTGAAGCAGCATCGATGCCGTTCTTCTTTCCAACCTGGACCATTTTTCCAAGGTGACCTCTGGGGGCGGTTGAACTTCATGTTGAACTCGATCTAGTGGGGGCATCATCATGTGCTTCTGGTACCACTGCTCTGCAGACTTCACCATCAGCGACCACCACACTTCTGAAGTTGCTGACAAATCAGCTATGATCGGCTCCACAGTCAGAAGCCAATCTCCCAACTGGAGGGGACCCTGGCTTGGTGACCAGGGGGTCAACACCGGCAGGTCAGGAGTGCCGGACCTCACAATCTCAACTCCTCGAACCATGCCAGTCTCATCCTTTGTCTCGTTGACCTTCTTGTGTAGGTCCTTCATAGTTTCCATCATAATCACCATGAACTCCAAAGATTTCTCAGTGAACTGCGCATTCCCTCCACCAGGTGCACCTCGGCTTCCTTCTTCTTGGGGACGCTGTGATGCTTCCACCTTTGGGGGTCTGGCAGCCTCCTTGGGGGTTTTGAACTCTGCAGCCTCAGGTAGGAATGGGGGTCTGGCAGCCTCCTTTGATGGGGGTCTGTCGGCCTCCTTTGATGGAGGTCTGTCAGCCTCCTTTGATGGGGGTCTGTCAGCCTCCTTTGATGGGGGTCTGTCAGCCTCCTTTCGCCGCTTCAACCAATCCACATCCATGTCGAAACCTGGGCTGGTCTGATCCGGCTGTTCCTCAGGAGTCGCAAACCTAGGTTCATCCTCAGTCTGCATCTTGCTAGCACTTTCAAACCTGGCTCTCAACTGACGGTTCTCTTCTACCAACAGTTGAATTTGCCTTCTACATTCGTCTTTCTCCTCTCGGTCTCTCACTGCTTGCATTCTCAGAAACTCCATGTCTCTTTCATGTTGACTCACTGAAGCTCTGGCTGCATCTCCATCCAAAAATGAAGGACGTGAAAAACCAATTGGATTGAAAAACGACTGTTGGGGCCCATACATCCATGCGGCTTGTCCCTGCAGTGCAGCAAAGTTTCTCAGCTGCTCCTCGGTGAACAACGGAGGTGCCATGGATTGCCCTTGCACTTGGGTTGCATCATCTCCTGCTTGTTGTTCAGGGGGAGTTGCAATCTCCCTCATCAAAGGTCCACCATTGAAGTTGCCTTCACCCTTGTCGGCGGGCGTATTCTTCTCAAGGGAGTTCACCACCTCTTGACGTAGAGAAAGGGCAGGAGGATCAGGAGGAGGTTGTGTAGGCGGCAACAACGCTTTGGCACCTGAACCCTGATTGGAATTCCTTGCAGGGGTACCTCTTTGAGGTTCATCTCTCTTACACTCTTTCGGTGGAGACGTTTCCCCTTCTACAACATCCTCAGGTTTTTCTTCAGGTCCGTTTTGTATAGGCATCTCACCCCTACTCTCAGCCTCTGTTTTCATTCTTTCATCAGCTAGTCTTATCTCCTTTTGACCCTGCTCCATCTCTTCTTTGGCGGCCCTTCTCCTATGGAACTCACTCATCTGCCCAGTGAACCGCTTGGGCTCATAACCTGGAGATGGCCAGGTCCCCAACCTTCAGTCCTCCGCACCTCGTCCTCGTAGCAAGCGGCCGCCTTCTCTGTTTTCACCGGCAGCAGCTCGGGTGTTTGAGCTTCAAAAGGGCAGCTACGTCGACTGCAGTTGAGAAAAGGGTTCAGTGACATGTCAATTGGTGCAACATGTCTGAATTAAATGTACAGATCTACCAAAGTATGAAAAACAGGGTATGCCGTTCTGCAAAACCATTCCCAAATGGGTGGTTTATGACTTTATTTTATTTACATTAAGCATGATTGTAGCCTCAGGGCTTGATGATGTCAAACTAAGCTGCCCAGCTGGGTAGGCAATGAGGGTGCCTGGCGAAAGTGGTATGATGAGAATGAGCCAGAGAGTGTGCCGATCCCTGACTACGATGAACGCATCAACATGGACAGGACTGACGGATTTAGACTATTAGACACTGGTCAGCTTGAAGCAAAGGCCGCTGATTGAGAAGCACCATGACCATAATTCGTGGGTGATCGTGGGATGAAGATCCCACTGACATCCACTGACCGTTCTGGTGGATTTGTTACTCAGATGAGATGGTTTTGTTGTTCGGAATGTGGAATGTCAGTCAGCCCACCTTTTCAGCCGAGGGTCGCAAAAAAAGATTCAATCTCTCTATCTCTCTCTATATTATGTATATACATACATATATCTCTATCTGTGTTAGTATATATATATAAATACACACTGCTAGGTTTTAATAATCCATTTGCTATACAGACCAGATTACCTAGATACCATGTATTATCTTTCATACTACTTGCTGCGTATATGCCAGCAATATACCAGCTGGTCACTAACTTACATACTACTTCCTACTTGTATGCTAGCTATTGCTAGCTACATACCAGCTGCGTAGAATCTTCACTGCTAGACAACCTACTGGCTAACATATCTAGAGATAGTACCCCCAGCATGCGTGCTACGCCCCACAGTTCCTTACTTGGCCATCTTTTTTTTCACATGAAGGAATAGAATCCCCAAACCCAGATAAACTTTACATTGGTTGAAGACTTTCAAAAGGGGCAGAGAAAGGGTGAAGACTTTCAAAGGGGGAAGAAAAGAGGACATTACTTACTTTCACAGAAGAGGATACCAGTATTATATAGCTGCCAACCTTATATACCTAATACCTGCTTAATGTCCAATATTACATAAATCCCACCCTGCCATCCGCCTACACCCACTTCAGCCACAACCACGGGGGGAAGAGCGGAGTGCGGGTTGCAGGGGCTGGTGCATATATCCTCCTTGTTTCTTGTGTGCCAACAGCCTTTGTGCAGCATCATTTGAGGGCCCTCTGAACTGAACTTCACAGCTGCACAGGACTCTGGGACCATTCCTGCGCCTCACCATCGTGCGATCCATGCGTGAGGATCGAACGACCATTTCCTGCAGTCAGTTTGTGGAGGCGAGATGCATCTGGGGGGAACAGCAAGGTATGACCCCATTGAAGTCAATGTCCGAAAAGGATCGAAGCTGGGAACCTGAAAATTCGAAAACTTTGCACTTGGTACAACAGTGAGCCCCCTTCCACTTATACATCATGATACAATCATACCAATCATACCGGGCCTACAATCGTACTAGTGTTTTTTTTCAGGTTCACACCCATCTATGGCTAGCAAACGGGGGCCAATCATTCTAAATGTATCTAAACGTCCTATGCCTTGGAATTTGGAAAACCAGCTTCACATCGTTCGTTTCGTTGATGGATGAAAACTGCGGCTTGTTTCTGAGGCCATGCTGGATTCGCGCTTCGTGGCACCAGTGACCGATGCCATCCAGGACTTGCATGGGGTTGTTGTGAGAAATCCTCCATTCTGAAGCCATATCATATATACCCTTTGCATCCTTCTGGCAATTTAACATAACTATGGAACACCACCATTTTTAAGGGTAGATCATTTGCAAAGGGCCGTTGTTCCAGAACTACGTGAAATTACCGGAGGGTCACCGGAGGTGATCCTTATCCAATTCGCACAGTTATGACCTCCGAACAGAGGAAACCATGGTTTTTACCATCAATTTTGGGGTATTAAGGAGAAACCATTCAGAAGGTGAGGTGCCGTTGTCCAAAAATGGGAAACCATAAAATTTCAATGGTTTATCATCATTTTCTCTATGAACATATCCGATATCCATTTTTAGCTATACCCCGTTTTCAGGCACACCCATTTGATTCTTTGTGAAGATATACCTTCATGTGTATTTCCAGGTTTCTGCCAGCGAGATATTTGTCCAAGGATTGGTTTCAGGGACAATTTCGAGGACACCAATGTTTGTTTTTGTTACCCCCTATTAATATGAGGGTTCCAATATGTTTCAGTCCTAGATTTTCCATGATTTTCCCTCATACCCATCAATTGAGTTTGGGTGTACAGTTGCCCAACAATGGGTTTAGCCACAGAGGACATCTACGAAGAGTCCCAGTGCCGGAAGCCGATCCTCTATCTCCTCACAGCAGGTGTGACCGACCATTGATGTGTGTGAAGGAGCATGACACAGTGGAATGCACAGCTTGAAAACAGTTGTGATTCCAGTTGTGATTTATGCTGTAGCCTTCAGCTTTGACGGAGGTTTCTGTACTGACGGGCCATTCACACGACCTTGGCACAGGAAGTGATCCCACATTCAGCATTGATGAGCTGGCCAAGAAAAAGAAGAAGTATCCCACCGACAAGGTGTGGCCCGGAAACGTTGCTTTGCCGGGCTTGCTGATTCGCTGCTTTTTTTGAAAACATATTTGGGATTCATGTGCTGGCACCTCTGGTTACACACTTTTGCAGTCCAGAACTCCAAGAAATAGTGCTGACAAAAAGTGTCCCAAGTCATGTCCCAAGTCACACCGGGTGGTTCCCTCCGACCCACCTCCAATGGTTGCGCCGGCACCGCTGTCCCGGTGAGGTCTCGATGGGCGAAGGACAAGAGAAGGTCGCGAGAGTTTCTTGGCGTTGCGGGTCCATCAATAGGGATATCATGGGGATGTTATGAGATATATATTGGATATATAATCAACCATTTTTATGAAGATATTCTGAGATATATAGTATGAACTATGATGAGATATAATGTGGTTAAAACAATTTTATATACCACCCATTTGGGAATGGTTTAAACCAGCTATTTATGGTGATTTGGGGGATGGTTTATGACATTGTTTTACCCACGTTAATGGGATATCATGGGATATCATGGGATATCATGGGATATATATATATATATATATGTAGAGTCTATATATATATATATGGTTTGTTGGATTCTGGTGAGGAACCAGGGAGGTCTGAAGCAAGATCCGAGGAACATCATTACAGTAACCCAAAGATGGGCTAGGTCAACGCCCATCTCACGGCCAAGAGGGAGAAACTGGGAGGGAAGATGCGGGACGATGAGAGATGGATCTAGAAGTAATTGTGTTTCTGTCATTTGGGTTTCTGTTTCACTTACAGATGCATCCACAATTCTCAGGTTTTATCTACCCCACCTTAGGTGGCGAAAGCCTTGATGGTTGCTGCCTGATTCATTCCCGATCTCAGGAGAAGAACAATGCAGCCTTCATCACTGGTGGGTGGGTCATTTTGCAGAACTCGCATCTGGGCATTGGCTGCTTGGTTTGAAGTCCTTGGGAAGTAGCTGGGTGTCTGGGTCTGAAAAGCCTTTGGTAGAGCCGTGAAACGTGACGAGAAAACACTTCTACAGTTTGCGGTTCCCCAAGGCTTTTACTTTGCAGTTCAACCTCCTTAGTATATAAATATAATCTACTTGACTACCCTATTTATTCAGCTGGGTTTACAACCCACTTGCGAATCATAGGATGAACCACCAAGCAGGCTCCACAGAATCCCGGAATCCTATGCCACGGCAAGGGGGCAGATCACCTGATCGCCACAGGCTACATGTGCGAGCTGGAAGATGTCTTGTTGAAGACCCCAGAGATTGATGAGGCATTCAGGCGCACCAAAGGGGGTCCCATTTCACCTGGAAAAGTGTGGCTTCATGGAGCAACATAGCTGCGGCTCAAGATGATTGAGCCTAGTTGGGGTTGAGGGTGTGACCAAGCTGCAGGCTGTGGATTACCTGTGCTGGGCTCAGTACTGATTTGCCTTGTGAATACAGGGTTTGTTTGATGGAGATGGATGGAGTACCTTTGATTAACCTGGATAGAACTGTACAACCACAATTTCAGACCACCATTGAGGTGGTTCAACCATGGCTCCCGTCCTTAAAATCATAGCCAAACAGTCCATCGATCCTATACAGCAATCAATAATGATAATTAAGAACAATGTGCAAGTGATAATACTACGGATCATCAGCATCATCATCATCATCATCATCATCATCATCATCACCATCACCATCATCACCATCACCATCACCATCACCATCACAATAATGATAATCACCATCACAATAATGATAATCACCATCATCATCTTTGAAATATATGGGACAAAGCAGTTGTAAATCAATAACATCAACATTATCTTTACCACTCCGTGATTTTCAAGCAGGCTGTGCCAAATAACAGGACAACCATGCCTACACAGATGATGTGCAACAGAAAATGCTCAATGGTAGCTATGTGGGCATGGAGCAATGCGCAACACCCAAAGAATGGGTAGGTTACTGCCGTAGTATAAGTTTCTTTGCAGCTTTGTTTGGCTAACATATATCGTTTGCAAAGTCCCTGCACGGCCTGAGGTGAGATCACTCTCAGGTTCCCCATTGGCTTGTTGCAGATTGCTATCAAGGCTTGGAAGCGAAGGGAACAAACTGACTGTTTCACCTGGTCACTAAGCAGGAATTGCATAAACTGAAAAGGAGGACCCCTCCAAAATATGATGATCAACCATGGGAATGTTTAGAGTTTTCTCATGATTTTGAGAAAAAACTCAAACAGGGAAAGAACCACGCGCTTAGAACAAAAAAGCTTGGGAGCAACAAAAATGACCATACCCTTCGGCAATTAAGCGTGGCAATGGAACCCCCCCAATAAATGAGGATTCAAATGGGAAATTCATCTATTGATGGATATTAATGGGGATTTTCCATTGCCATGTTTGACACCCCAGAGGGTATTTATGTGGTGCTGGGCTGTTTTGGGCAACACACTCATCAAGATATCCGACTCGTCCCTGCCTTTCGTACTTAAAACTACTGGCACCTCATTGGTATCCCGTAGATTTTCCATGAAAAACAACTTAACAAGGAACATTTAGCTCTTTGTTGGTTGGATGCTCCCATTGTTGATGGGTATAGCCTGTTATAGCAACCCCAAAGAGATAGACAAGCAAAACTCTACTGAAATAGTGGCAAATGACTCTTCCACCATTTTCCACCTTTTGGCAGGGCGGAAAAACCAACCCATCAGCTTGGCCGAAAGCAGTAAAACACCGATCGAATCTGCAGGTCACTTTGGAGCCGCCCGCAGGGTTGAAGGCTGGTCTCTACCGCACCTACAGCACCATGGTCTCACAGGAGCTGTTGGACAAGACGCTTGGAACGAAAGGTGCAGGTCGTGTTTATATTCAGGGCGTTTAGTAGATTGCTATAATCCCAGAGCTTTTCTATTTTAGTCATTTTAGTGGGACTTGTTATTTTCTATCCCAATTTGTAGATTGCTATGATCCCAGACTTGGATGATGGGAAATTTAGAGGAACCCTTGAATTGCTGGAAACTTACCGATGGTTTTCTGCAGCATCTCCTTTCAGCCCAAAGTCGAAGTCTGAGAGCTGGCAGCGTTTGCACGTTCCCAATGACTGAGCCAAGTCATGAATGGGTCCAGTACATTTCACCAAGGGTTCCTTTGGAGGTATTTAAGATTATGGTCAAGGGATTATATAATTCTGTTATCTCGTGCTTTCTTTGAAGACAAGACAGTGACATGAATTGATTTAAATCTAACGGGAACCATCTTTGGAGTTTGAATTCAATTAATGAGCGAAAACGCACCGGGTGCAGAACTATGAAAATAGTTGGCCCATGTTGGCCCCAAATCCAATGGTTTGCCATCATTTTCCTCTTTCAAGACGCCCAAATAGCAAATTCTGAAACCTTCAACTCTATGGATCCAACTAACGTGAAACTCTGCGATGAGGATCGATTTGCCGCAGTGGAGAACACTAGTCTTTGTACAGGCGCGACCTTGGCTTCAGATATCCAGTGTTTCTATGTTGGGTTGGTTACCCTTAGGCAGGGTTGCTTGCTACATCATATTTGTTACTATTTGTTGGAAGCCTGGAAACCAGTCAGCGGGTAAAACTAGACCCAGCTTTGGCCCCCGTCTTTGAAACACTGTTTGCCAGTGCAATTAACCTGAAAGAGATTTCAATAGCATCTTCAGTATGAACACCGTCTAAACCTGGAAATTCCAGCAGATAGCCTAGAGGGTTTGTCCCCAGTGGTGGATCCAGTCATCGTATTCAGAGTCTGTGTTGCAACCAGACAGTGGACACAACTCACTTTGCACATCTGTGACAAATCTTGACCTGCACCAGTACTTGCAATCTATTTGTACGTACATAGTCAATATACTGTATGTAGACACATATAATATATATATATAACCATAATTTCATAGATTTGCATAGATACACATAGATGTACATAGATACCCTTGTGGTGTATCTCTTATCATCTCTTATCTAGATTTCTAAAAGAAAAACACACACACACACAACCACCATATGGGGCTGGATCAAAACCCTATGCTATTTCCAGCCCCACCTTGGCGGAAGGCCTTCTTGCACAGTATCGTGCAGGAGAGGCGAAAGTTTGGCCGAGAGCTGAGCCACGTTTTTTCTGTCTAAGCTATCTGAGCAGTGGCTGCCCAAAAATTGGATCTAAATGGGGTTTCAACTATCAATGTCTTGTTTTGGTTGGGTTTCAACTATCAAAGATATTGGGATATGATTGACAACTAATGATGATTGATGATTGGTGATCTAAGAGGGGTTTTTATACTATTATCCTTGATTGCGGATTGTGAACCCACCCATCATGGGAATCCCGTTCTGAACTAACCAGTAGGAGGACAGAGGATTTTGAACATTACTCCTCTGCCGGCATCCCATTTGTGATTTATACCGAGGTCCAATTGGCTGGTGCATTCCCTACGAGTACAACAACTCGGATCTGGATGCATGTCTCTCTGCTCCAGTTGATTTTGTGTCTCAAAGTGAAGGTAAGGTTTTCTGGCCCGGCAATAGGCCCACGATTTACGGGCAAACTAAATTATATACTTGAATGGATCAGAATGTAGCACCGAGCGGGAAGCGATAAAGACTTTCGAAGCATGACTTCTGACGCTGTCAGAGAATTTATGGTGGAGCAAGGACTTGAAGGTCTAAAGGACTAAAACCGGGGGCTTCTTAAAAAATGCGAATCAAGGCGAGGGTAGCTGGAGGGCTCTGCTATCGTCTGTTTGTGCAGGCCCATGTTTGCCTGTCATGCACATTCCTGGCACCTCCCAGGCTAGCGAGTTGAGTTTCGGTTGGAAAATATTGGTCTCAGGGTCAGGGTGGCTGTAACCTTGGTTATCAAATCGGACAAGCCCCACCTGGGGGTTTCTTGCAATGTTTTGGACCCCCAAATCATCAAAGGTATCGGCCACTTGAAACATGGGGAAACCAATGATTCTGTGGGGGTTACCCCATATCACTGGCTGAGGTTTGCTCTTCTTGGAAAAGCATGTGTCCACCACCATCGTGGCGGGACAACCAATCTCTTGGGCACCTGGACTGAAGAATATGAGTGGTAGCTGAGGGTAGCCAGTGGTAGCTGAGGGCCCGCTTCCACAATGGGAATGCCAAATCCACAGGGCTTCTGCTGATCTCTGCTGATCTCTGATCCATTTGAGGTCACTGTTCAGTACATGGTGGCGGAGGCTCAGTACGGTGGTCGCATCACAGACGACCTGGACAGAGAGCTCTTCAACACCTATGCGGCCAAATGGTTCTGCTCCTTGCCAACCTTGCCAAGGGAAGAAAGGATTAGATAAGGGAAGTGCTCAGCTCCCTCTGGGGGGTTATCGCAACGGAGCAATACTTTCCCCTTCATGGCGATGTTGGGGTTCATCAAAGGACGGGTGATTTTGGTGCAGGTGAGAGAAGACTTACAATCCAATGGCTAGACTTAGCACTGGATATTCTGTGTGAAGGTCTTACCTTTTCGGCAGCTTTTTCTGCAAAGGTGACGATATTTGGAAGCCATCCTTCACCTTCAACAACTACCAGTCGCAATCTCAGCTTTTGAAGTTGGCGTGATTTCGTAGATGCCTGTCATGTTTGGTGTCGTTTGGGGACATCCAAATGCATGTAAACAGCATGACACCCAAAATATATCTCCTTTCTATTTCTGCATTGTTGAGACTGTTGAATAGCCCGGTATAGGTTGGGAAAGGTGGCGCCCCTTCATGGGGGACGCCGGCAGCGACCGCACGGAATGAAGGTCTGACTACAACTACAAGATTCCCGAAGGCTTGGACATCGCACAGTACAAGGCTTGCGACCTGCGATTTCTTTAGTGTCACTGGCATCGCAAAGTGGAAGCCCCAAAGGTCCAGCGATGTTGGTCAGTTCTTTGCTACTTACATTAGAATCAAATAATGTCCTTCCACTCATGTCATGAGAGCTCTTTATGAAGTTAATTTTCAATACGAAACCCCTCTGGCTTGACCCATCCGCACCTGGCGATACAGGAAGCTATTGATACGATCCCATCAGTGGATTCTCCATTGATCTTCGGTGTCTTGGCACCACCAGATACGTATACCTTCCTGGTATACATTATACAATGATACAATACATAAATTGATATACATATATATGATCATATATGAATATATCACATATGTTTTATTTGTGCATACACACCACCTGCACGATTCATTGGTACGCACGCCTACCTATGTCTAAGGTCTGCACAACAACGCCGATCTGACATACCGAATGAAGGAGGCTTCTGAGAATCTCGAGCAAAATCAGCGGTCCACTTTTTGCGGAAGGGGGTGACATGAAGCCTCTGGAAGTAAATCAGCTGATGGCGTCGAATCTACTTAATTAACTCAATTTGGATTCCACATTGGGGGCATAAGAATAGGTCAGACTTTTCCTGAGGAAGGTTGTCGAAGATTGAGATCGCTGTTGAGCTAAAAAACGAGAGGGGGTGGGTTGTCAGCAACGAAGAGGATCACTGCAATAAGTGACTCACCCAGCCCCATATCTCCTCAAAGCACCCACTATCGTTCCTCGTATATTTGGGTCTGTCTGAAACAGGTTACCTCGAAATCAACCGGTCAATCACTATCTTCTCTCTGAACATGCATTTTTTTGGAATACTGTATACCACCCCATTGTCACTGTCACTGTCACTGTCACTGTCACTGTCACACACACACACCCACGCACACACACACACACACTGGTGACACCTTTGTAAGTTAATAGTTATTTTCCTAATATTGATTTATTTATATTTATGTCATCTCGACATCTAAAAAATCTGATGAGGATCTTCATCAATCTCCACAATCTTTCCAAGTTTTGGCCCACCTACTGATTTCGAGGATGATCACGACCATCATTGAGACTCAGCCAAAAGACTCTGGAGGCTCAGGAGGCCGGTTCGCGACGATGAACTTGGTGATGGAAGAAACACAAAGGGGTTTGACCAGTAAAAATGATAACTCAACCGACATGAAAAACATATGAAATCTAGTCTTCAGATGTCTGGAGGATTTTGGACACACGGATTGCAATTGGATTTAGCGAAGAATCCTTGGGGATTTCTCTGGCAGACATGCGAAGATCAACCAAGAACATGGGGACGTAACCGACCACTAGTCGGAGATAGTCGGAGATAGTCGGAGAGAACCAAGAACCCCAGGCGTGATCATTTTAAAGTGACTCAACTCAAGTTTTGCGGCCCATGGCTCGCAGGCCCATTTTTTACATTTTTTTACTGGATGCACTGAGGCAAATCCACAGATGAGATCGTCAAGGATTTGTGTGCCTTGGCACTGAAAAAAGATGCGATCTTTCAGAAGTGGCGCTCTGAAGAATTGGGAACATTTGGGAACCAGAATCAGATCAGAATCAGATCGATTTTGGGCCGGTCATGTGGGCCGGTTGGTCGACTGGTGTCTACTGGTCCATCTGAGGCTTGGACTACCTAGCAAAGATGCACCTTGGCAGGACGATGCCCTCGTTCACATGGCTGGGAGAGATGATCCCAGTTGACTCATGTGGTGAGACCAACCAGCTCTAGATTTCGTCAGATTGAACTCCTAAGGCCCTAAGGTTCTGAAGAGGCATACAGTTTCCCCAAACAAGTGGATTTCTGTTTGCCGGACCCACTTTTGATATCGATATTCTTTTTTGTCTCCTTTTCTGCCTGATGATTGTTGGTTTCCAATGGTTTCCACTATTCTTGACGGTATCCATATAGATCTCCCCACTTCGTTTCTGCTTTAAGGCCAGCCTATTATTGGCCGCGTTCACGTGTCGCCCAGGCCGCCGGATTTCGTTGAGGAGATCTTCCGTGCGCAGATCCAGAAGTTGGCAGGACCCAAAGACAAGGGGGTCGTCATTGACAAGGCGCTGGGGAAGATGTCAACGCCGCGGTTGAGCAACCCATGGGGTGAACGACTCAAAGTCGGGTGCTTCCCCGCCGCAGGGCTTCGGGGCTCCTCTGAACATCTTCTTGTTCCAGGCGATGCGAAGAGTTTGGAACATGCTCGGTGTTGATATGGGTCAAAAATGGTCAAAATTAGAGGCGCCCAGGAATACTTTTTGAAGTAGAATGTCACTGAATGTCACTCCCTGATGACCAATTTTTTGGATGGGTTCCTGCCTTGATTCTGACAATTTCTCAGTGAAGGGCGACAGAATTTCTGTCGTAAATGCTTTTTGACCGACAGCCCTGATGTTTTACACCGAACTGACTGGTGGCTGTGATGAAACATCTCTCTGCCTAACTTTCCTTCTACGAGACTGGAACCCTTGCAGGAGTTGCAGCGTTTGCAGAACATCATTAGCATTGTGCGTACCAATCTGAAGCGGCTCGGGTTTTGAAGGTTTTTTTTTGTGTTTTTTTTCTGTTGTGATGTGAAGGGGTGTTCGCTTTCTATTTCTGGTTCACATCCTCTTGGTAAAGCCATCTGCTGAAGGTAACCTTTGAACATTTTCCCATTGAGTCACAATGTTGATCCAGTTGATGAATCTGGTGTTTGTTTTGCGGCAAATCTAAGATTCTCAAATTGCAGTTAACGGGTTTTCGGCTTAATGTTTAGAATCTACTTGACGTATCTGAATTTGATGTATCCTTCTCTGATGATTAGGATGGCCTTCCCATCCTTGCGGTCATTGTCACTTGAGCAATGGCCCAAACCACTGTCGACAGGCTTTTTTTTGTTGGGGCAGGTGGTTATACTGCCTGGTTATACATATTAAATCCTTAATAAAGCCTAATATTACAGTACTATATGGTCATCCCTAATGACATAAATATTCATTGCTACAATGACTCCAGTGTCTAGGAATGTGGCTGCAGCCATTGACGGCACTGTGGTGATGACGACCGAGCTCATGGTGTGAGTCCCAGAGGGTGACGACTCGTTTATGTAGCTTCATGGCTAGTGGGATAGCCACCAAAAAGGTAGAAAAGTAGAATCCTACTTACCTGTAGTTGGTGTAGGGATGATTTTGTTTCTATGGTCTTTGCTATATGTAAGCTTGTGTCATGAAGCGGACACATATACAATATATGTATATATATATATCAATAGATGGTGAACCGGGAAAATAGACACATACATGTCCCCCCCGCGGAGATGTTTTCTCATTCAAGAACCACTGACAAATACAAATGGTTTCAACCACAAATTTCGGGATATCCTGGTTGTCCCGGCTGAAACCGGAGGGCCTCCAAATAATGGAACGCCGTTCTCAGGAAGACTTGGGATTCCTCTTTGATGCTCGAGTGCCGCGAGGTCTTGAGGGCTGTGGTGATGACCATGGATCAACCTATGTTGATGGATCATGATGGATCATAATCTTTCGTTTTTGCTGACCCACTTCATGTCAGTGAGATGATTACCTGGATGATTATCCAGTTATGCAATGGGAGTGAACCAAGAGGATTTCGCTGGCCGACCCAAGTGCAAGTGGTAGTTCGTACGGGAAACCACACCAACATGGTCTTACATTTCTGAGTTGGCATACTAAACTTTACGAACCTACCCCTGATTTTCTTTTTTTGTTTGACGGAACGGAAATCATGGAGCTGTGCAGGGACTTGGTTTGATGGCATTGATGGCCCATGAGATCTGCTTGACGGCCGCAGGTTGGACCAACGATCCCAGTGGAGCGGAGATTTCGTGGCTGATGCCCAACTTGGGAGGCCCATGTGGTCATGGCTGCCATCTCCCGACTGGGGGGATCACCGTATCACATGTGAGTTGTTTGACAACTCTCGAGCCAGTTTTCCTGATGTGTGTTTGTCCAACAGGATTTGTTATCACTTACCAGCCTATGATAATTTTGATATATTTTGACGGGGAAATGATGAGCACCCGGATTTTGAGGTACCCAACTTTCAATTCAAAGCCATAGCAGCCATAGCATCCACGGCTCCAGGTTGGTTTACCGGTCTCACGGAGCGACAACAGAACCTTGGTGCAATACTGATTGGTTCATTGGTTGGTTCGTTGGTTCGTTGATTCGTTAGTTGGTTACGTCGTTTTCAAACTTTCCATATCTTTCCATCATTGTTTCGGGTAGACGATTCAACTGAATGTTTTTTTTGGGTGGGCCACACAGCAGATCCTCAGGATGCTGAACACCTGGTTGGAACAGGGGCGAGAAAAGATGAAGGCCTGTGAATGACTGGATATCTGGGCATGTTGTGGGCGTGACCCTGAACCCTCTCTCTTGATGTACATGAGATGTAGCTGTACAAAACGGATATTTTCGTGGGAGTTAATGTGTAAAGTGCACTTCTACATGTTTACACGCTGACATTTTATCATGCATACACATGTAGTATAATATTTATATAATTATATATATATATATATTATAGACACACTATAATATATGCACATACATATATGTATACATATGTATGAATTATAGAATTAATAAGAAGCAGGAAGGTTATATAATATAGCCTACACGTAGCCAACCTTCACCTCCAGCGACTGCGGCACCAACCAGGCCTTTTGGATCACCGGCTTCACCAACGCCCAAGGATTTTTGACGGGAATGCGCCAGGAGGCAGGTTTGAATCTGTTGGTTTTGTTACTAAAGATGGATAAAGATCCCACTATCATTCTATCCAGATCATGTTGGGAACTGTTATCCAACTTGAAACATGTTGTGTTTTTCTTGGGTAAAGATCCCACCATGATATGAACATGATTGTTGAAGCTGGAATGATGTAGGTTTGGGGAACGAAAAGAACCTAGGAACATCTTGGACCCATGCCCATACTGTTTCTGGGTGTTTCTTGAGGTGTTTCCCAAGCGGTTGAACAGCAGTTGGGGCGGCTGGAACCAGGTGACGCGACAGCACAAGAAGGATCAGTGGGCCCTGGACGATGTCATTTCGCACACGGACGTGCTTCTTAGCTGCGGAGGACTTCCAGTTGTCGCGCTGTTGCAATTTTATTTCATTCACTTCCGGTGGATTTTCGCAACGATATTGATTTGATAGACACCATATTTATTCACCTTTCACTCTTGCCCTGACAAGTGTTGCTATGGTCTCTATGTCCTCAATCATCTTCAAGGAATTTTGTCTCTGAGGCTGGCGAAAGACTTGGAGCGACTGGGAGACAACACTGGACCTCCGGAAGAGGGACAGCTGCTTGGCGTGGTATTCAGGATATTTCAGTATGGATCTCCTATCATCCTATCCTACTTCGGCTTCCAGATCCAGGCCCAATAATATTGCACCACCCATTGCGGAGGAGTCACATTGTGGATGGGTCATGGTTACTGTTTGAAGTTTACCACATGATGTTCTGGCTGATTTTTCTCCTGGCCCAGGAACATCTGGGGCCTGTTCATCGAAGGTGGTCGCTGGAACAGACAGGAGACTGGCTAAGAAGCGTGTTTCGATTTTTTGGTTCCAGCGCAATCCACAAATTCAATCGTTGGAAGCCCTTCTTGTAAGTCAGTTCATCAGGCTACATCCCGATTTTGCTGATTCTGCTGGTGTGATCTCAATAGCTTTGCAGCAGCTCTTGAGTTCCATCCTTGATCTTTCAGGGCGTGTATACCAGCGGTGTCACCTCGTCGTCATGCTTGGTTCCACTGCTTGGTTGAGAGGCTTTTTGTCCATGGGACCGGGTAATGATAATCCCTGTCATATCTGGTTCTATGACGTTAAGGCTTGACCATCAACAAATGTCTTCAACTCGCCGCTGATGAAAAGGACAGCCGCATTGAAGAATCTGAGCCGAAGAAGCTCTTTACCACAATGCCAGTGATCTATGTCACGGCCATCAACATGAAAGACCTCAAGGCAAGGGCATTTGGTCTTCCAGATTTCCAGATTGGATCAAAACCCAAATGTATCCTGGGACATCAACATGGCTGGTAAATAACACGTTTATCAACAATTTCTATGTGCCAAAAGTTGGACTCTCCACCCATATTTTCCCATGGTCATACCACCATTTTTTCTTATAGGAACATCATATATACTATCATATACCCGTTGCCAGGAGTGCCATGATACTGGGATGACGATACCTCATGTGTTTCCCATGACCATTGGCACAGCGGTGAGGGTATGGGCCTGAACTACGGCCCACATGGACCCTACAACACGGCGGTCTACAAGTATCCCAAGAGTCACTTGGGCCAAAAAATGGGGGCCTGTAGAGATGATCTTGAGATTTCTGGATTTTGCAATGGAAGATTGGTCGAGAGGGGAATTGCAAAACGTGGATTGCTGGGAATCCAGCAGAACATCTCCGGTTGAAAGCAAAAACTCCTGTTGAAAACAAAAACTCATGTTGAACATGAGAATTCTAGCATCCCTGTTGCTCAGTGGGTTCGGGCGACTCAGGAAATGATCGTTACCTGATCTTCCGAATGTTGCTCCGGACTGAGTTGCATCCGTTCCATTGGAACCTTGGCATTTTGTATTGATGGAACCAGTGGGAGGGTTAGGTCATCGAATTTGGAGATGCTAAAACCTGTTTGGATAGTTCTGAGTCAATGAGAAGCAATTTGGTGTGCAATTTGGGGGCTTTGAGCGCCAATCTTTGGTGACCCAGGAAGCTTCGTGGCGTGTGCCTTGTGGCACAGACAGAGTAGAAGGCAACTCGGCACTGGAGCCAACCACCAAAATTGATGGTGATCTATGGCCTATGGATGTGGAGGTTTCCTAACTCATGGGGGTACCCCCCAAATCATCCAAGTCATGGATAAGCATTTTGGTATTGAACCCAATGGTAAGTTGGGGATTCCCATATTGGGAAAACCCCGATATCTATGAAATCTATGAGAATCTATGGGGTGCACCAACCAGCTACATCTGAGGTTAGACGGCCTGCAGAGTCTGAAATCTCGCGGAACACCTTGGGTGGAGGGGCAAAGCAGCCAGTACAGCGATGATCAATCGGTATTTATCATTGACAACGAGATATGGCTTTGTCCACGGTGCCCCAAGATCCCATGGTTATCATTAATCAACTTCCCCATTGAAACGGCTATTTTGTGATATCTTCCATTTTGAGAGAATCTCATATGTCTGTTCTTGTGGCAGTTACCAGAATTTCTGGTCCCTTGTTGATATTAACAAGTGGATGGTCATAATCCAGTCATTGTGTTTGATGATGAACAAACAACTGCACAGATTCAGCAGAGACTTTCAGCATGACGTGCGTTGCTGGTTCGCGCAGCATGACCTTCGCCCGATGTGCTGTAGACTAATGATCTCTTCCGCGGCTCTGCGAGAAAAAAATGCATGTTTCCCGTCGCGTGGTGAATGACCACCTTGCCGAACTGAAGCGATTTACTGTAGCTCGCGATTTCAATCCATTTCCTGACCCAGTACCAGAGGAGACAGCATTGAGCTTTACCAAATATATTAAAAAATATATTATATATATTATATAATATACAAATACACAATATATATATAATCATATAATCATATATATATATACATACATACATACATACATACATACATACATACATACATACATACATACATACATACATACATACATACATACATACATACATACATATTCTCAAGAATTAGCCATTCGTGAGGCGACAAAATGAGACAAAGAGAGCGAGCTGGAAGTGGTGTCAAGAATGTCTCTCAACAGGTTGGATGCAATGTTCAGATCTGATCCGACTGCCTAAGGCGGACGAGAGACCAAAAACAGATGAGGTGAACATGCCCTTTTTCCCCCTTTGTGAGGGCTGCATCCAGCGGAGAACCGCCACTTTCACCCACTTTCAACATGTCCGACAGAGATAAGATTTACTTGAGTTGGGCAAGTTTTTGCAGCAGAATCCGGGGATTGCAGAGTCAAAGTATCCCATATCCCATCTGAATTTTCAAAAGGTCGGCACTGACACCTGGTCACCTGGTCGATCCCCAACAGTGTTGACATGGAGGTGATGTTTGAGTTGTGAAAAACCATTGAACAACGACAAAAGCAGCTGCTATGGTGCGGTCTTCTGCTGGATGCTTTGAGAGCTTCGGCTGGTGCTTCATCCCTGGGTTTCGAGGGTCTGCTGGTTTGATCCGCAAAATGAATCGAGTGGCCCTTCCTTCGAAACTCAGCCCTCACAGAAACTGCTGCTGCATGCCGCTTAAAAGATGCCAACGGGACAGGACGCATCAAATCTTGGCCCATGTCACAATGTGACTGTAACCCACTTTTGAATTGGGATAGGCCTACTTCAGGAACTCCATAACCATGGTTACTGGTTACTACATAGGGCCGCTGGGCACCATATACTTCCCCAGTGAGATGATTGTATGGGGAAGTTTGGAAGGTTGATTGTTGGTGACATGTTGTTGATTTCTTCCAATCATTTGTTTTTGGACATAGAATTGTGAGAAGAACCATATCTAATTATCTGAAGCCATAATGTCAGCCAGCATTATGAGCAACAGTTTACAAAGCAGATTTAACCCCTGTGGGTATGGGTCAAACTGGTCAGCTCCCTCAAAATGGACAGTTGATACCAAAAAAGGCAAAAATTGTGGATTTATTTGTGCACCAATTTTGGACCCATTCGCATATTTGGGGTTCTGAACACGGGGCCCAAAGCCACTTAAAATGAGTAATTTCTATGGTCCGGGGGGGTACCCAATTTGGAGAGACAACCAAAAAATCCCAAAAAGGGTTTGTTTGCAGACACACCTATATATATATATTTATACATCTCTCTCAAACTCTTCAAACATCCCCGCTGAAGCTACACAGGTGGAGCAACCGTCGCTTCTGTCCGTGCGGCGTAGCGCCACTGCGCTGCAACGTATGATGGTCCAGGTGCCAATTGAATGCCTGGTGAAAGATGTGTTTCCCAATGGAATGTGAGGGTTCTTGGCGGTTGCTCTTCTTTTGGATTTGGACATGGTGTTTCTTGGGGATAGGAAGCTGTTTTGTTCAATTCGGACAAGGTGATTTTTGGATGTTTTCTTGGGCTTAAGACGTTCTAATTTGAATTCAGTTAAGGCAACATAGATTCGAAAAAACTCTTTCTGTAGTACAGGAATGGTGGACTTCTCCTTTTCCATCTACCTTGAATGACCGGTATATACACTCAATGTGTTGCTGCATCGTTGATTGGTGGTTTCAACCAAAAGATGATCCCAGTTGACTACAAGGTGGGCCCCTCAGTTTTGAGTTGGTTTATAACTTATGAAAACCCCCCATGGCTAAAGAGATATTTACCAGATTTTACCATAAACCATATTGAATCTCTATATTTATTCATCAGCTATCTGGGGACCGGACCATTTTTTTTGGTTCGATGGCTTGAAACCACCAACGAGTTTCCCAGGACGAGGCATGGGCTTCATGCCTTGCCAAGCACCTGACAACGTTGGAAAAGCAACCGCTGACTGAGGCTGGTAGCTGGGCATGGCGAAAAAGGGGCACTGTCTGACTACGAATGATACCTACACATTGTTACATATATGTGTATACATACATATATATATATATATATACATACATACATTACATTGCATTGCATTGCATTGCATTACATAACATTACATTACATTACATTACACTACACTACACTACATACATACACACATACATACATACATCCATCCATCCATCCATCCATCCATGCATGCATGCATGCAGACAGACAGACAGACAGACAGACATGCAGACATGCAGACATGCATGCATGCAGACATGCATGCAGACATACATACATACATACATACATACATACATACATACATACATACATACAGACATACATACAGCCATACATACAGACACACACACACAGCCATACGTACGTACGTACGTACGTACGTACGTACATACATACATACATACATACATACATACATACATACATACAGTAATATGAATGATAGGCTTTTCTGGCATGTAAGGCCATCCGAAATAGTTAGATAGAAACGTAGGCAAGCTGAATGAGTCAAATCAAACAACTTTCGGCCGAAGCCGACATTTCGAGCATTTTGCTATCAGACCATCCAACTTCTACATGTCCAACCTTGATGCGTAAGTGAATGAAGATCTGATCACCAGTGAATTTGAACCCTCACGATGACTGGTTGAAAGGATTGTACATGTACATGCTTAGATACAGCAGAACCAGCTTCAAACCCATTTTTCCCAGCGCAGTTTTCCTAGCATCACGGACGCAGATGCGGTGATTGACTTGCCAGGAAGAGAGCCGTTCGTTGAGCACTGTGGTGGTGCGGCCCCTGGGAATCAGAGATCCACACTGGAGATAGGTTCCGTGGAGGATCATCCCACGGATTGTAACTGGTTGGTGTTCGTGACTGTTCGTGGCCTCAGTTTCCCCACTTATCCCCCCAAAAAGGGCCCACAGAAATGGGGGACTCGTTCAAACGGACATCAATCACCTGAGTCATCAAACAAGATACATCAAGATATCATTCATGAACCAACCGGATAGGGGCCCACGCTCACCGCGTCACCAGGACGCCTTTGTCGCGCTTCAAGGACAGCTCTCCGAAGAAGCACGGACAGCAGGGAGCCACAGCTGCAATGGATTGGGTTGGATTACCCGGGTTACCCCATTTTGAGACCCAAATTAAACCTTTTCAAGTTATGGGATTGTGCAAAGGCTTGCCAGCCCCTGAAGGCTAGAGGGTGCCAAAGTTGAACCGATTCTGAATATATCACATAAAGATTAGATACATCTGCGCTCTTCTGCAGAGAATCGATACCGATTCGTTCAAGTGCTTCGCGGTCCAAATGCTGCGGCTTTGGTCGAACATCTGAATTTCTTCGAATACCCGTGTTGGGCAGCCATTAAATTTTATGTGCTTGGTGCTAAAAGAACTTGGGATATTACAGAGTTCCCAATATTTCCCATTTGGGTTTTGGACATCACCTGGAACAGGCTTAACTTCAAGAGGAACAAGATTTGGAACCTTGTGGTACTACTGTAAACCAATCACTATGGGATGACATGACCCGCAAATCATTGAGATTTCTAACAACCACAGCATCCTTGCATGTACAGTAATTGATAATTACACACAATGTTAATACACTATTTATACATCGAATCTCTCTCTCTCTCTATATATATATATTATACGTATATATATATATGTATGTATGTATTCATAAATAGAAATAATATATATCCCTACATATCTCCATATCATGATCTCTCTGTCTACATTCTATGCCTATCTTCGTAGGCCGCCTGGCTGGGCATCTGCCGGGCAGCCAGCTGCTGCTCTGGAGCTGCTGGGACGCTGGCCTTGGCGCGGCACCTGGCCTGGAACCTCAGAGCCTGGCACCGCTGGTGGTGACCCAGTGGTGACCTGGTGGTGACCTGGCTTTCTGGGGAATATATATATATATATATATATCATGAATATCATGGCAATATCATGGTCATATCATCGTAATAATAATAATATATAAACTGTGTATTATATATACACATAATTGTGTGTATATAGATATATAAACATTTATTAATTGGAGTGTTTTGGGATATTAATTCGGAATATACCCTCTGGCAATCTAACATAGCTGCGGAAAATCACCGTTTGTAGTAGGTGAATCATCTATAAATTGGCTATTTTCCATAGCTATATTAAATTGCCGGAGGGTAGTGGAAACATATCATGGGGATGTACATATATGTATATATGTATATATGTAAATATGTATATATGTAAATATGTAAATATGTAAATATGTATGTATATATATGTATACATACATGTAGATATATATATATGTTTATGTATATGTATTTATATAAATGTAGTCATTGTATACATGCGTATATGTATATATACATATGTATATATACATATACGTATGTAAATGAATAAATGAACAAATATATATATATATATAAATACGTATGTATATATGCATATACGTATGTATACATACATATACACATACATTCATTGGGATATTCATGGGAATATCATGAGGATAGAGTGTGTCCAGCACTTTTTGTTGGGATAGTTATTGGAATTATTTATGGAGAAATTCAGATGGGAATATCATGGAGATGTATTTGGATATGATTGGAATGCTTCAACCCAACACTATTTAGACTATATATGATAGATTTGGGTGCGTCCGAGAATGGGGGATTCAACCATGAACAATAGGGATTGTACTGTATTATAAACCAATGAGTCAGTGGAATGATTTATGGGATGCGTGGGATATAAGAGCAGCCCGATATTGTTTTGGGCTGTGTCTGAAAATGAGGAATTTACCACCAGTTATGGCTATTTTGCAGGCAACATGAGGTTTCAAGCTAGCAATCAGTCTTGGAAAACATGACGCCATATTTACGTCTAGAAAAGTGGATATGGTTTTATGGTTTCAGAGTCTTCTGGGGATATGATATGATCCATACATATATATATGTATATATATGTATATATATATATATATGTGTATATATATATAATGATGAATATCGAATTATATCCATTTTTATAAGTGGGACTGTGGTGCTGGACTTTGAGCCACGATGTGGGTTTCAGCAATCTGTCACTCAATTCGTGGGTCTGTTTGAATCTGTTTGGTCAGCCTTGATAGCTATTCGGCAATGTAACCACTAGTAGGCAGGGATATGATCCACCCAAGAATCAGTTTGGTGTTTTCGACTGTTTTCATGTTCGACCCCAAGAAGCAAAATTACGTTCCCAGGTGACTCATCATATTGGGATGGCTTGAAACCAGCATGGGTTGTAGCCGAACAATGCTGGTGGAGAGTGGCTCAAATACGCTGTACACTTGACCTGCTAGCGACATCCTGATCACCTTGTAGCCCTTCGAGTTTTCTGGTTGGCTTGACATATTTCTATTTTCCATCCCTAGATGTTTCTTTCTTTTCCTGGGTGTTTCAACCCACCATGTTCGCTGAAATCAAGTCATTGAACCTGTAGAAAGTCAGCAGTTCATAACCCTCCAGTCTTGCAGGTGTCAGGCCACATGCAAAACTACCCCAGGTTGCGCCAGAGATGCCTTCAGATCCCATCGTCACAGAGGAACCATGGAGGGCAATTTGTTGGATGTTACCAGGGATGATTCACCCCCTGTGTTGGCGACCCCGTCTTGTTGGAAGGTTTCTTTAGTAGGTAAATTTATCTCAAAAAGTGGGTTTACATCGGACTCCGAAATACTCCGAAGGGATATCTCAGTGGGACTTCCCCACCGGGAAAATTCCCACCAGACATGCGGAATCTCTATAGGGAAGTTCTTTACCAATTTTTGGTTTTCCTAGGGGCCCCTGAACTAAATTCCAAGTTAGTGCAAGAAACTTGGAAATGAAAAGACCCTTAGGTCTTGTGGGATATTGTCCCAAACATTAGTGTATTTGTTTTGTTCCACCAGGCTTAAGAACACGTCAAACACGTTGAACTTTGCAGTATATCAACGTTGGTTCCCGGGGCTCACCATTCAGGCCTTTGAGGCGACGCTGAAGAGAGCTGCGCTGGCTGAACTCGAAGTAGCTGAGGTCAGGGGATGATCCAACAGGGGCAGTGAAAACGCTGATTTTTAGGTTCAAGGCTTTCAAGGGGATACGGGGATCTTATGGTATATATATATATACATGTATACAGGATCAATATTCTATGTGGATTTGTGGATGTTGATAGAAGCGTGCCTCTACCTTGAGGTGCATCCGAATTAGCAAATGGTAAATAAACATGATTGGACTCCGCTCATGGCTCATATATATATATATATACATATGCATTGTATATACATATACACACATACGTATGATATTTGTCTGTTTGCTTATTTACCTATTTGGGAGAACCTCAGGCACTGGAAACTTCCCAAGGTTTTCAACCTCTTCCTTACCTCTTCCTTACTTGGATGCACATCCGAATGGATCCAATCTTTACAAATCTTCCAGACATATCCCATTTTGGGGAAATTGAAACGTCCCTTGAATCAATGGTTGGTTTTTGGGGGGTGCATCTCCAGTATCCACGTGTATGTCTATGTCCATACATATCATAATTTCAACCATTTACTGACTGGGTCTTGCACGTCCAAGTGAAGATCGCGCGCTGAAAACTGGCAGGTGGCTCTTCTCCTGAATGCGGCGGCACGAGCCCCCCGCAGGCTCGGGATGGCAAATCTGCAGGAAGCCATGATTGTTCCCATCTATTTTGATGGGTTTAGAATTGTTACTATCCAGAACATCCTGGAGGTTGATGGGCTAGGAGTTGATTCGGATGGCTGGAGGTGAGTATTCCCTGATTGCATCTCTGAGAACCATCAGGTCCTGTGCTCCCTTAGATCATTGTGAAACACCCTGCCAGGGAGGCAGCTGAACTTTCCCCAGAGGCTCGGAGGAGTCTTTCCGTGATGCAGTGATGGGCTACATAACTAGCAGTTCTGGTATGTAATACCAACGACCAGAGGGACCATAGTTCTCTGGCAGTTATATGTATTATATGTATACATATTATATATATATATTTGTACAAACAAACAAACATACATACAATACAATACAATACAATACAATACAATACATTACATACATACATACATACATACATATCAGCTTCACTGGGAGAAGCGCCGGCATAGGCATCGCTGGTTTTGATGACCTTGGCATCAAGGATGGCGGAACATTTACGGCGCGACGAGGCGCCTATGATTTTCTCGGGGATTTCCCAGGCCATGTTTGATGACTGAGAGGCTATCAATCTTTTCATCCAAAAATGGCACTTTTGAGTACATATAGATTCGGAAGGAGGCACCAGGGCGAGGTTTGTGTTGGAATGTAATCAGAGAACTTGGGAGTGCGCCCTCCCACATGTTACGGCCATTCTTGACTGCATCTCATTCCATGACCGAATGAGTGATTTTCAACATTCCAATCAGGAAGTGGAAACAATTTGAGGTTGAAGATGAACGCTGTGAATTGTGTACCGTACCCGTGACGCAGCTTTGCAGGCTCAATTTGGATAGCATACCTGCGACCACATGAAGTCATGGCAAGACATGGCCGACTGAATTCCATGGTTGACTGATTGGCTTGCGTATCAGTCATGTTTAATCTTGGAGGCTGTTGGCACAGGTTTCTGGCGATTTTAGTACCCAGGTCTCAGCAATGGTAGAGATAGGCGATTCCGATAGGTTGGACGATCCCAAGTTGCAGTTGTACCTCTGCCGGTGGAAACATGGCTGGTGAGGCCGGTGATGTTTGAAAAGGGCTGCATGAAATGGGTCAAAGTTGAGACTAGTTGAGGACCGAGCCAGAGATGAAGTGGATGAAGCGGTGAATGCTAGTCCGAAATATGGAAAACATGGGGGTTTCGTGCTGTTTTCTGAGCTTTGGAGATGCAAATTTGCATTGCCAGGAGCGTTGGGTTCTTTTTGGGAACCTAATGGATCCAACATGCCATGACTCGTTTGGAGATCCAAAGCTACAGCTACCCCTGACCTTCAGGATGAAGCTCTGGACTACTCAGAGTCCTGGGCCCGGATCAGGGTTGGGATGTCACCAATGGTCACCATAGGTTGGAGGAGCCAAGTATTCATATCCTGGGTTTCCTCATGTTCCTGTTCCCTCTTGTTGCATTTGTGCAAATCAGTACTATGCTGGATGAGTTAGCCACGCAGTTTGAGTTTTTTTTTTTGGTGTGTGGTTTTTGGCTTGGGGGTTCGCTTAGAAGGGGAGCAACAAAGCACAAAGTTACAACATTCTTCTTGTTTGTTGCATGGCAACCCCTCCAAGACAGACCCGCTGATGCAAGTGGTCCTGCAGTGGCCCCGCCTTAAGGGAAGAGCCTGCTCCACGCCGCTCAGAGAAGTTTTGGGTGTCTATGGTGGAGGGGAACATGTCAGTGTGTCGCAGCTGGGATACGCACCGTGGACCACGGGGCGTCACTAATGCTAATGTCTTTCGTTTTGCTGCCTATAATTACCAATCAGAAGCTAATTGATTCCATTCCTGTGTTTCTTGCGTTTACAATATCCCCAGTTTCGTTGTGTTTACGCTGTTTCTTTTTCTTTTTGGATTGTATCCCTATATACTATATACTGTTGGCAAGACCAACATGCATCAAACTTGATGACACCCACACAAAACCACAGTTGTTGGTCACCTTCAATATTGAATCTCCAAGCTTGGGGTCCACAACATGTTACTGTGCATCAATCATACTTAATTACATGGGTTTGAATCAAAATTGACCCCCAAAATTGGATACTTGATGATGCTTGATGCTCAAAAACACCAGAATCTGCGGTCCCGTTGGTCTGAAACACACACATCAACTTAGAGGCACCGTGCAGCGAGGGCGAGGCTTTCGAGGCAGGGTTGCGTTGGATGAAACAGGCTCCTGACGGGAAGATTTTATGCCGAAATATGAAGGAGATGAAGGACAACAAAGGACAACAAAGATTTGTTAATTTGCTTTCTTTGCCCAGCATACATAGATTTACTATTCATTGGTAGGATCATGTTTCTTACGCCAAGGACGGGTTGCACATGAATAAATCGGCCAGCTGTCGCCTCCAGGATCTTCGAAAGCGGTCCCACATGATGATGAGGATGGGACACTCGCAGGGCGAACGTCAAACATGACGTGTTGTGAACATGCAAACGTCATCATAGTCCATCTGGGATGGGGACCCAGCTTTCTTGTAAAATCGTGCGAGTGACAGCCTGGAAGGACTACTCTGACAACTTCGAAGATGATTCCATGCAGGTTCTGAGATCAGGGTGTTGTTACTGCAGGGGTCACGAGCTGATGGTCGGCCGGAGCCATGGTGCCATGGCCATTGCTCATTTGGGGACATTTGCCTGCAATCATGGGCATTCTACCAGCACTGATGGGATATTAATGGCGTATAAACCAAAGATGGAGACGTCCAGTAGCAACCAACTGTGGGGATATGAGTCAACCAACATCAGAAGGGAAGCGCCGCTTCACACAGGAATCCCGGGCCACTTCGCAGCACAGTTCTCGAGGTGAGAAATGGACTTGCGGCACCGGGGCAGATTGGGGTGTTTACCTTTGATCCCCACAGCGGTTCAAGATAATCTCATCCAAACTTCATCAAATTTCCATCGCTCCAAATGTTGGAGTTTATTTATGTTCATTTCCAGAACTATACTTTGGGTTTGTCGCCGTGATTGGTATAAAATATGGTATCATCTTCAGTGGAACTTTTTCGCAGCTACGACGGCGACTTTTTCTCCAGGTCCAAGCAGGCCCAGCAGCCCAGGGGTTCTCAGGGGATGGCTTTAGGGGCTTAAGGGGTGGAACAGTCCCCTCAGAGAGTAGTGATCAATTATACTGCCTAAATATATACTGTAGTAGTTGGTAGATCCCAATTTTGTATTTCATACCTGCCATACTGTCACCGGCCCATTGTTTGTTGCGGATATTTTTGGTCATTATTGTCTTTGTTGGTTTATGTTGTTTCTATCCCCCACCATTGATGCTTACATTGCTATTGTTGATGATTGTTTTCCCTACACCATCCTGATCAGGCAGATTATCGTTGGTTCTCTCTCATTCTTAGTTCCATTTGTAGTTTTGCAGCTCATATCCAGCCGTACCACAAACTTGATGGGCTTCACAAAATTGAGCAGTGGCTGAAACCCATGTTGCCCACACTTACATACGCGAGATTCTACTCTTTTTTTCATGGAGATTCGTGCGATTAATTCCAAGAATCTCACCATTTTTCTGGGCTGGATATGTATAATATAATAATATATAATATATAATAATTATATGTATATAATATTATATATTATAGTTATATATATATATATCATAATTATATATATTCCAGTTTGAACCATCGTTCGGTTCGAGTTTTCTTATTGGCTGATGCAATCATGGAACCGAGGCGTGGCAGTGGACCACCCAGTATGGATGCTTAGTTGGGATAGACCAGGTATAGCAGATGTATGTTGACAAGAATATAATATCTACGTGCAGTGTATTATATATATATGATATATGTTATATGTGATGTTTTTTTTTTTTAACTGAATTAATATGAGATCTAACATATTGTAGCAAATAACATATGTATGTGTATATATATATATATACATATACATATACATATACATACGTATGTATGATATGTACACTGTACGCATTTATACACACCCATGCACACATACACATATGTTCATGTTCTGATCAAGACACCTGAGTGTTTGGCAGCGTCGTCAATTGGCAGCCTTTCACACTCGGAGCTGCAGCGGTTTTAAAGTGCAGATGTTCCAACCAACTCCCATTCTTCTTCGTTTAAGATCCCATAGTCCGAGGTAATGTTAGAGCAATAATGATCCGCCCATATTTTGATGGTTGATACCACAAATTGATGGTAAAATTGCGGATGGTTTACTATTGCTTTACTAACATTATTCCCTTGTGAGTGTTGCTTACATCTGCATTTTTTGCCAAGCCAAACTTGAGCTGTCGCAATCTACACGCCGACGCTGCAACGTCACCATGGCTGGAGGGCAGCGAAGGACCCACAGGTCTCATCGAAGACTTTGCTTGGTGCCAGTGCCGCCCTTAAAACAGTCCAAAATCCACACCTGCGCCACTTGCAATGGATGTAGGGACCACAACTGGAGCAAGTCATTCCTGGTTGGTGGGTGCGAAAAGGTGTACTTTCCAAGCCTGTTTGACCTTTTTTCTTTAAACAACTTGGGATCATCAAAATCAAAAGCATGATCTCCAATCTAGTAGACTTGTTTTGAAGTACATCTTCGGGATAGGCTGAAACCAGCAGGTTTTGCTTTGCCGATGACCATGGTGCACGGCTTTCCGGTCAACTGGTCACTCCTAAGCTTGGATGGTTTGCGATTAAGAACAGAAAAAACAAAACGCATGGGGTGAAGATGGTGCCCGTTTTGCGCATTCTGAGCCATGCTCCCATGTTCTGAGCTCTTCCGGTACCTACTCTGCCTGAGGTGCTGGCAGTTCTTTTTCTGGGCAGGACCTTTTCTGCAGGAGGACAGCCATCGGAAGGCACGCTGTCTGCCAAGTTTAGGGGGTATAGTATGGTCAACCCAGGGACCCACAAATCCAGCAGATTCTTTTGGGAAGTGAATCAATTTGGGCCAAGGAAGCACATCCTCAAAGCCGAGATTTTTGTTCACTGTAGCAACTGTAGCAACCCGATGATGCGCAGGGAAGAAGAAAGGCTACCAATTTGGAGACTTGGCAGATCTTGGCAGATCTTGGCAGATCTTGGCAGATCTTGACAGCATGATATGAATCAGTTTTTGGTTATAGTTATAGCGATGTTAGCCACAAGCATCGGACCATCGGATTCAACTGCGGATCGCAGCTGCCCAGCTCTATGATTTGATTTCTATGGCTGGGAGGTGATTTATTCATCAACAAGCTCACTGGAAAAGAGAGCTACGAATTTGGAGATCTTTCCAAATTCATTGGAGGAAAAGTGCAAGAAGCCGTCGGAAATTTCACAGGTGGGCGAAAATTTGGGCCGGCTTGGGACCTAGGCTTAACAGTTGAGAAGAGGTGGGTGATGGTGAACAAAGGGGTGAGATTATTCAACATGTACAATGTACAATTATACATAATTATATATATATATACCTCTACATTCTCTACATAATAATTCTGTATAATACTGTATATATACTGTAATAAGTATAATATCTCTACTTGGATACACAGAAGTAGCAGGTTCAATGATGATTATTCCCGTCCATTCACTGGCTGATGACCGAAGTGTCCGAAGGTCACACTGTGGAGGGGCGTCTGCGGGGTACGTCCAAATGGCCAGTTTCATGGGAATGATGACGATTAACCAGCAGTGGATCAGAGGATGGAATGGGGTAGCCTATTTTGAAACAAAGCCATGATTTATTGTGTACTTTGGAATACTTTAGATCAAGATCTTCAAAGTGGTTCTCTTCAGAGATCGCAGCCATTGATGCTCTTGGACTGATCGCCACCCGTGTTGGGATGCGAGTCGCCAGGAAAGGACAGCTATGAGTTTGGAGACATCACAAAAACTCTGGATGCCAAGGCCAAGGCTGTAGCCTGGCACGAGTCTATCGAGTCCACCTGTCTCAAAATTGGACACCCATTCCATCCCATTCCATCCCATGGTTTGCCAGTATTGCCATGGCCATTTTGAGGTAGTGGATACCTTGTAGACTTGACTTAAACCCATTTGAGGAGTGGGTCTTATCCAACCACAATGGCGCTATGACTCATGTCTTGATACGGTTTTGACCCTGAGACGGGAAAGCACGGAGTGCAGCCTCTGAAGCCGCGCTGCGCCAAGGAAGTATGCAAGGTCACAGGAAAAGATGTCTATGAGCTGGGCGATATTTCCAAATTTCTGGATGGTCAAGCAAAATCGCAGGCTGGTCCAGTGTCTCAAATCTATCTATACAGGACAGTTGGAACAAAAATCGAACAATATCGAACAATAGGTTGGCGTGAACCATTTACAATGGCAGTCAGAGCCGCCAGGTGGCTAAATTGATTGGCAAAGATTCGTATGAATTCGGAGACATCTCAAGGGAGATTGCCAGGAGCCAACGGGTGTGAACAATTTCTCACCTGCAATTCAAAAAGCTTCAGCTGTTGCCATCTCTTTCATGCTGCTTGTTGGCTTTGTCGCTATCTTTTTGGGATTTTGAGCAGTGTAAACTGGACTGCTGGAACGCTCAAGTTTCGTTAAATGCGCGGTGCACCATTGAACAGGAGAGCCAAGGAGGTTGATGTAGATGAGGAGGACTTTCAAACATCAGAGTTATCAAAGCGATGTCCTTTGCCGATTGGTTGATTCATAGAGGGGTCAACCCCCCTCAACAACCAATAGGTTTCAATAGGATTCAATAGGTAAATGATGATAGATGGATATAGGTGGTATACCAAGCCAGCCCTCTATTTTTGAAAGGACATTATCGCTTGCAGCAGCAGCTTGTCACAGCACAGGACCTGTTGCTGCTGCTGCGCGCGGTGATCACAATGGGAGTTGGCTTGACTCCTGTAGCCCATTTGCTGCCCATGCAGGTGCTCCTCAACTTGCGGCTTGGATGTATAGACGGGTGTGGATGAATGACATGGATCTAAGACCAACAAGAACACATACCCATGGGAAAAAACTGGGATACATAACTGGGTGTGTCTAAAAAGAGGTGGATACTGTACCCCCCAAGTTATATCAAGTTCAAGTTATGGCTGTTAAACATCATTACATGGGATCACTATGACTACTGTAGATGGATGGAACGGGGTAGCCTATGTTCGGACAACCATGTGGTTTCAGTGGTTTCAGGTGGCTTAGCCAGAGATCGCATCCATAAATCAGAGTTTGACCTTGAAGCTCAATTTCCCAGCGTTTTGTTTTCTCGCACAACATTGTGGATCTTTCCACCAAACAAATATGGTGTTCCACCCAAATCACCTTTTTTCTTCACCCCCCAGTTTTTGAAAAGAGTTGCTTTTTGGTCCAAAACCAAGTTTTCTCAGTGCTTTCCAATCGGTCTTCCACATGTTTCCATTTTTTCCCCCATATTTTCCACATTTGTTCCCCTTTTTGCCACTCCCTGCCCGGGCCGCTGCCCCCAGGTACGGCAGCAGCGTGGAGCTGGAACTAGGGCAGCGCGTCTCGGCGCGGCTGGCGGCACAGTTGGCCAAGGAGTTGGACCGGCGGAGCAAGGAAGCGCTGCTGGGGAAAGGCGCTGGGGGATGGATATGGGAGGAACGTGGCTGGCACATCCCCCGTTTTTTTTTAATCGGACAATCAGGAAATATTGACATGATGAGTCATCATCGTGTTGGATCAACAACAACATTTAACATGAGAAGGATTTATGATAACATATGAGTAACCGACAAAATCAGTGGGATGTTCAAAGTTGTGTTAAGACCCTCACAGCCGATAGGGGACCACCCACTTACCGATACCCTATTTTTGGTAAGTATGATTTCCCCGAGGGCTTTAAGGTTATGCTGGGGTGTAAATCATGCGAGGTATGTCCCTGTTCCCTCATCTCCTTGTCCCTTGTACTTGGGCCCTTCCGCCAATGAAACCAACCCTTCCCTTGTCTGAATCCTGTCCCCTGTCTGTCACCCCTATTCCTGTCCCCTCCTGTGTGTCCCACCTGTTGTCGCATTGTGCCCGCGGTATTGCCAAAGAAGAAGGCCTTGAAGCAGGCGACGAAGTGACGCTTAATTTTTTTTCCAGTGCTCAAAAAATGATTTTCCAGTGTCTACCCGTTGCACATAGCATGGAAGTACAAACCTTCACAACCGATAGGGGACCGCCCACTTTGGCCATGTCCATTGCGAGTAGTAAGTAATTTTGTCTGCCAATCGTATCAATAATGTTGATGACATATATGATAATTTATGCCAATCTTTTGCCGGCCTGAAAATCGGAACTGATCCTTGGAACCCTGGCAACCCTGGAACCTGCTTTCAGGTTGCAAAGCTGGGTTTATCTGTATTATGATTTATTATGATATATCAATCATTGCACTGCATTACTACAAAATAGGTCAATATTATAAGCTGATATGAGACGATATGTACCAAGATGTATTGTTGGTGGTGTTGATGTGATGGATCGCGGGGAAATGGGTGAACAAACCCACCATACATTATATAATCCCATTCAATTCCTGCTACGCGCCAATCAATTAGCAGCTTCGAACCAAGTGCATGTTGCATCTAGCTGTAAGATGTAAGTGGTTTCAGGGAAAATATCAGGAACCCCTTATTGGGTGCTATTTTAAAGATGTCGTCCTGTACATTTTTCTTCAATCCGTTGATGTTGTTTTTCCGAAGACGCAGCCGTAGCACTGGCGACAGGCAACGAGGACTACGTCCTGGGGGACTTGACCCGCAAGCAGTTGCAACAAAGCCTGCGCAGCATCACGGGGAAGGCCGGGGTCCGACCTGGGGCCGGGGGATTCCCAAATGGGGATTAAACATTATGGGATAATTTGGATAATTATTGTATCCCACAATGGAAATGATGATTCCCAACATGATTTAAAGGGAATCATTGCATTGTTGTTAGGAAAGATGACCAAATCTACTGTAGAACTGGGATAATTTACTGGATCGCACTGAAACAACTTCATGCCACGGCCTGTCATGTGTGTTTGGAACCATTCGCACGATCGCTATCAGGAGAACTATGAGTTTGGTGATATCAGTCGATCTCTGCTCAGCTGCTCGATGAGGTTCAGTCATGAAACCGGCCATGGTCAAATCAAGGAGCACGCGGAACAGAGCTAATTTGCAGTCCGACAATGGGAACGACTCAGAAACCCATCCTTTGTGCTTTCGGGTTGCGTTGAAACAAGTGCCAGTCTAGAGCAGTTGTTAATTTGCAGATCTTTCTTTTTTTTTGCACGCTTCCAAGGTCGCCTTCAGAAGGGATCTTGATGCCATAGCTATGGCAGCTGAGAGCTCCAGCAAAGTCCCGAGGCCGCCGCATGGGATTCAACGGGCAACACATTCGGGAGCCAACATCACTACGTGCTGTCAGCTTGGAACCCACTCTGACAGTTTCCATTGTTGGTGGTGAAGAGGATGTTGATGCCTGGCAAGCGGCTCTACCACAAGGAAATCGTCCAGGTTGAGTGCAGGGCGCACATCCTCTGTGGATGTGTGGCTGACTTGTGCCTTCGATCAACGGGAACATGGAAAGGCATGCTTTTCGCATGCGGAGAACACTCCAAGTGACCGACGCTGTTCCCATGGATCCATGACTGATTGCTTCCGCAACAACCTGCAACGGGAACTTTATGACCTGACCTGCACAGTGAACTCTTCAGTCCCGGGCATGCACAGCGCGGGGCTGTGGCCAAAAAACAGCGTGTCACACAGAAGGTTGGCCTCCAAAGATTTGTAGGACTGTGCGGCTGCATGCGGATGCAGAGTGTGTTTTGGAGTGACTTTGATCCGGCTGTTTTCCACCTGGAGATACCTTTCAAATAGCCTAAACTAGCCCAAACCACTGCTTGACAATCGAGATTTGAATGAGGTGCTTTGTTAAACATCATAAATGATTTGACAAACTAATCCCTTCCCTTAATATCCCTATTCATCCCTACTAAATATCCCCTAGAACTAGAACCCCCTGCAATGCAGCAGCCAAGGTCAGCCACTGACAGCCAGGAGCGAACCCAGGTGGGGCCCTGGAACCAACACACGGGATTTTGATTTGGGATTTGTCTGGGATTGGCTCAGTTCATGTTAGGCAAGGTGGGATTTCAGGTGGTTTTATGTCCATTTTCTTATTTCTTCGCCTTTGCCCAGCTTATCGGGTGCCGAATACTGGGATGTTTCTTTTTCTTCACAGTCACCCAAGATTGGTGGTCCCCGGAGCCTTTAAACACATGATGGCCCCGCAGCAACTTAAACAACCACCAGCACCCAAGGCGTCAAAGTCAAAGTGCGAGCCCCAGAGTGTGGTTCTTTGGGTCGTTTCAACTTGAAGTGGTGTGAAGTTGCTGTGTTGACAAGTATTAACCAACAAGTTACTTCGCGCAACAATCATTGAATAGGTTTAGGCGATGGGTGATTTGCCCTCTATGTGCTTGATAACAGTTTGCAGTCTTGAAGTTTCTAGAATTTGTCGACTCCTGGCCGTGGTTTCACTTTAGTTGGACCTTCCAGCCCTGCAACTACGGAGGTTATATGATTCTAACTGATGGCTCACCGGCCCCAGCTCGACATTTGCTCATGAGGTCACGAAGGCTTGCAAGAGCCATTTGTGCTGCAGCAGTTATCTGCCCCGCAGTAACTTGCATGCAGTTTCTGTGACGCTTCTGGCAATAGTGATAATAGTGTCAACGCAAAGATGGGTGTGTTTGAACATGGGGTGTACTCGAATAGGGCAATGTTAATGGGGAAAACTATGATAAACCATGATAAACCATCAAATTTGGGGATACCCAATTTTCAGACAAGACCAGGTCACTATTGTGTAGCATGCTTTCTCTGTCCAAAACTTGTGGTGCGCACTTGATTCAGAGCACGCAAGTACGATGTTTGAATTTGAGATGCACAGACACGCAACGCACAATACCAGGAAACTTGAATGAAGAAGCATAGTGCAGTATAGTCAAGCACATGGCACGTCTGTGTCCAAGGTTCAATGAGAAAATTTGTGTTTATTACTTCCAATTATATTTTGGATGATTACATATCCCGAAAGAAAAGGATGGTTTGAAGGCGCCAATCAGAAAGGAGGTATGCCATGATGTGTTTTGATGTTGCAAGGCCAATGCCTCCAGCGGTTTGGACCTCAGCACCCATCGGTAGATCCCATGGTTTGGGGTGGTTCCAGTGTTGGCAACTGAATAAGACTGCCTTCAAGCAATTTAGAGCTTGGAATCCTACTGGATATGATGAAGCTTGTTGGTCAGTGTATGATCCCTACCCTCTTAAAAATGGAATTTGAGGGGGGGGAGTCGTACTGAAATTTCATTTTAAAATTCAATTTTTGCAATCATGCTTTCTCAATGATCAATATTCCTCATCATTCCATGTCATTGGCAAGCAGATGAAAATTAAATACTTGCGCTTAGCTCTGGAGGAGCTAAGCACATGTCAGACTGAAGCAGCACATGTGTAGGGATGGCGTCCCTCCAAAAATTGCGCTGCCGTCATCATACTTGCGCTTAGCTCCTCCGGAGCTAAGCGCAAGTATTTTCTAACCAGTGCCCAAGGCTTGTTAAGAAATGTTACTTTACAACTCCATTTGAGTGGTTGGATCACTATCCCAGGGTTTCCAAGGAAAACAAAAATGGAATTCGACAGGTTGGTTTTGTCCCCCCCGCCCTCCCCCTCTATAGGGGTAGGGATAGTGTATGCAGAGGGAGAGGTTTTCTGGTTGATATGTTCAAACAATCTGTCACTGGTTTACCCCTGCATGGGATCATTCAATCCGGTCATGTTTTGGGGCCGAGTGTGAACCACAGATATCTCACAATCCGAGGAGAGAAGGGGTGGCAGCTGCACAGGCAGCGAGAGGAACTCTATGCTGTCACAGTTGAGAGTGCAGGTTTGTCTATATACCTTTTTTATCCTTTTTTTTGATGACGATCCAAAATGACTCATCTTTGTCAGGGGGGTTGACACCCCGAACCAGAAATGCTTTGGCCTGATGTGGATATTGACCGCCCCTTTACTGAAATTTGATGCCCAACTGGTTGGCTGTTTTTCTTTTTCCACTCACGTTCGGTGTCCTGAGTCGAGATGGGTGGCCTCAAATTGAAATGCACGACCTCGTTTGATTATGCACATGTATTTCAGCATATATATATATATTAACATACATACATACAGTTACATACACATTACACATGCATAGTGTATATATTTACACACATATATATATATATATTAAGCACTATCACTATATATACTATATACGAACACGTATAAAGTCACCCACAAAAAATTGAACAGTGCCATCCTACTAAAATAGTGATGAGTGTTCCCATTGGTTGGAAATCGACTAACGTCCCCAATTTTTCAAGACTGATACCTTCATGTTTTGGTCGTTTTGGGGCTGTTGTTTTGGTCGTTTTGGGGCTGGTGACAATTTACACTATATATACATACACGCGCAAACCCTATGTCTCGCCGTCGCCCGAAACGGCTAAAAACTGCGGGCTTTTGTTGATTTCTCAATCTTCACCTTCGCATTTTTTTCCAAAAACTTGTCCAGCAGGAACACATTCAGGAAACATTTTCATCATCTCACTGGAGGGACTGAAGGCGTGCAGCTTTGAAGGCGTCACTAGGTGACACTCTGACAAGGCCAGCGGCGAGACACAGGGTTTGCGGGTATATATATATATATATTATATATATATATAGATAGGGAAGAGGCTTGAGGTTCCCCGGAGCGCAATTGAAGTGGAGCTGGAGAAAGATTTGGAAATGTCATTTTCACTGCGTTTTACAGTGTTTTGTGGTCTTCATGGAACATGATAACACATTGAACGGCTCCAACACGTGGACAACATACCTGGGTATGTTGTCCGCGGTTTTAACTAGCTTAAAGTTTTTCAAGTTGTTCATTTTACATTGTTTTCGTAGAAACCAGTAGAATTGCGTGCTGATAGAATTTCAGTGTTTTCATGGATCCCATAAAAATGTCATAATTCCCCAGGGCGAAATGCACATCCCCTTTTTTCAACATAGCAACAAGTCCAACGTAAAAAACATCTACAACGTAGCAACATCCTCAACGTAACAACACCTTCAACATAGCAACATCTTCAACATCTTCAACGTAACAGCATCTTCAACATCTTCAACGCAACAACATCTTCAACAAAGCAACATCTTCAATGTAACAACATCTTCGCCGTCACAACATCTTTCCTCTAACGCAGTTCAAAGGACGTTAATACACCTTCCCCCCACCCCTCTTCTGTATGCCACAGCGAAGATCAACGTAACAACATCTTTGCTCTAACGCAGTTCAAAGGGCGCTATAATGCAACCCCCCCACCCCACCGGCCCCCTTCCGTATGCGACAACGAAGATCGACGTAACAACATCTTCGCTCTAACGAAGTTCAAAGGATGTTAATACGAACCCCCCCACCCCCTCTGTACTGTATATTAGAAGATCAGACATGTATTTTTGTATCGCAGGACCCAAGGTTCCTCGATGTTCCGGGGAGCCTCAAGCCTCTCCTCCATACATATAGATACAAATACATACTGTATATATATATATATATGTATATACGCATACACATATTATTTACATACGCATATACATACTGTATATATATATATTTACACATATAATTCATACTCATATAACTTTAAATATTTATATATATATACACATACCTAGAGGTTGCTTCCCCACATATTTTAGCGTTTTGGCCAAGCGTTTTGGAGCCAAGCCAGGAGCCTGACCCCACCACCAGCATCACCGGCTCCAGCTCTTGCCGAGCTGGGCTACCGACCTGGAGCATCCAGGACTGCGCCCATCTGGTTGCTGCAGCAAATATGATGTTTAGTTTTGATATCTTCAGCCGAGGAGTATACATATCTATACACGGTATATATATATATTTATATATATAAATTGATAGATATAGATCCGACTATATATGTATATGTATATGGATATGTAAATACATCTGCATACTTATCCTATCCTATCCTGGATACTATCCTATCCTATTTCCCCGTCAATCTAGTTCCCATCTACCAGT
Organism: Cladocopium goreaui; assembly: GCA_947184155.2. NCBI lineage: Eukaryota > Dinophyceae > Suessiales > Symbiodiniaceae > Cladocopium > Cladocopium goreaui. Next base: position 91,910 of record CAMXCT020000140.1, on the reverse strand, counting down.
AGTACCGCACAAGGTAGGCGGCGGAAGTTTAAGAGATAGGGCACTATAAGAGATGTGAGTTGTTGTGATGCATGGATGGCAAAGCGAATCCATTGATAAACCGAAAGCTGGTTGGAGTTGTGCTTTTTGGAGTGGTTGCAGTGGTCACCTCAACCACAACTGCTGGATGTAGTGTTGTGTAGAGTGTAATGCAAAGTATTATTTGTAGTTGCAGTTGCAGTTGAAGTTGTAGTTGTATTGTAGTGTAGTTGCAGCTGTAGTTGATGTAGCTGTAGCTGTAGTAGTAGTCGTTGCAGTTGTAGTTGTAGTGTAGTGGTGGTGAAGTGTGGTGAAGCGGAGTGTAGCGTAGTGGAGTTGTAGCTTTAGTTGTAGTTGCAGTTATATTGTAGTGCAGTTGAAGCTGCAGCTGTGGTTGATGTTGTTGTAATTGCAATGCTGTAGTTGTAGCTGTAGCCCTAGTAGTTGTAGTAGTAGTTGTAGCTGTAGCTCTAGTAGTTGTAGTAGTAGTAGTAGTTGTTGGTGGTGTTGTAGTAGTAGTAGTAGTAGTTGTAGTAGTAGTAGTAGTAGTTGTTGTTGTTGTGGTGTAGTTGTTGCAGTGGTAGTGGTAGTGGTAGTGGTAGTTGTAGTGGTAGTGGTAGTAGTGGTGGTGGTGGGTGTAGTAGTGGTGGTGGTGGTGGTAGTAGTAGTAGTAGTAGTAGCAGCAGTAGTAGTAGTAGTAGCAGTAGTAGTAGTAGTGGTGGTGGTGGTGGTGGTGGTGGTAAAAAGTAAAAGTAGGAAGTAGTAGTAGTAGTAGTAGTAGTTGTTGTAGTAGTAGTAGTTGTTGTTGTTGTTGTGGTGTAGTTGTTGCAGTGGTAGTGGTAGTGGTAGTGGTAGTAGTGGTGGTGGTGGGTGTAGTAGTGGTGGTGGTGGGTGTAGTAGTAGTAGTAGTAGTAGTAGTAGTAGTAGTAGTAGTAGTAGTAGTAGTAGTAGTAGTAGTGGTAGTGGTAGTGGTAGTGGTAGTGGTAGTGGTAGTGGTAGTGGTAGTGGTAGTGGTAGTGGTAGTGGTAGTGGTAGTGGGAGTGGGAGTGGGAGTGGGAGTGGGAGTGGGAGTGGGAGTGGGAGTGGGAGTGGGAGTGGGAGTGGGAGTGGGAGTGGGAGTGGGAGTGGGAGTAGGAGTAGGAGTAGGAGTAGGAGTAGGAGCAGTAGCAGCAGGAGTAGTAGTAGTAGTTGTTGTTGTTGTTGTTGTTGTTGCTGTTGTTGTTGTGGTGTAGTTTGGCGCGGTTGAATGCAAAAATGTTTCGAATTTGGTTTGTTTTGCACATTTTGACTTCGAAATGTGCTTCGCGCCACAGCCAGCGGTGTGCACTTTTTCGACATGTCAACTTCCAAAAGTGGTCCGACACTGATGTGTTTTGTACATTTTGACTTGGAAATGTGCATCCCGCCACAACGGCGTGCACTTTTCATCTCCCACCTGGCCAGATGGCTCCGCACCCGCCGCTTTAGCGAGCCTACTTTTCGACTTTTCGGAGCCACAAATCATTCAGAAAAACGCACTGAATTGCGACTTTTCTACCTTTTCGCGCACCTGCATCTTCTTTCTTCGGACTCTTTCTTCTGACTCGTCTTTCTGGCTCTTCCTCTTCTCTGATCTTCTCTTCTCTTCTCTGACTCTTCCCACCTCTGCTTTTCCATCTGTCAATATTGTCGGAAGTTTGACTTCTAAACTTCCTTCGACGACGAACAATAAGCAACCCAAAGAAGTTTTGGTGGTGAGGATCCCTAATGAATTGGTTGATATGCAAAACAGCAAAATACATTGTTGCAAACAAGGAGAACCCCTTGTTGGCTGTAGTGTATGTTGCTCAAAGAGAAGGCTTATTTATTTGTAGGTCCCTTCCTCATAGAGAAACTATGACATGGATATTTTGGGTCCCCGGTTTTCGACCAAGCGTTCAAACCAGTTGATGTTGTGAGTGCATATTGTTGACTGCATTTATTCGGACTGTCCTGCGTTTATTTTGAACTTGCAGCCTCTACAATCGTATCCTTTCAAAGTTCTTGGATGGTTGGGCTTTGTCCAAAAATGGGATACCCAAAAAAAAACTGGTTCGTCAACATTTTTGCTATATTTTTGCTATGCAATGGCAGTTTTTGCGGGCATCCTTAAGGAGCACTTGTGCTTGTAACACCCACATTTCATGGCAAAAACCTGGTTTTTTCCAGGCTCTCCCCAGATGCTGGAGGCCAGTCGTGAAAACGGGGGATATCGTGTTCCGGTTCAACCCCCTGTGCCAGCGAGGTGCAGGTAACAGGCAACTGCTTGGTGGGTTGTCACCTTTGATAGCTGGGTATGACCCAAACATCATTTAAACTATTTTGAAACTAAAAAGAATATGTTATGTTTTGTTGAACGGTTGGTATAATTGCCCTATGTGTTTGGCTGATATATTCAGAATTTCGATATATAGTTTTAGACTGTTAGACCAATATACATTTACTATTAGGGTTTGGCATTCCACTAAAAATTATATACTGCAATCCACGGTTTGCCCAAAATGACAGCGTTGGGCCAAATGGAACAGCGACTGGCAGTCATCCGCCAGGTCGACCTCTACAGGCAGGGGAGTGCTGGAAATGGACATCTACCGTCCATGATTTTCCTATGATTTTCCTTTGAAAACATGGAGATTCCAAGTGCCCTGCCTGATGACCTAGAAAGTATATGAATTGATCTGCGCTTGGTACCGTGTGCATTTAGGTAAATGAACATGGTTGGCTGGAAAACTTCCCCAGAAAATGTCTGTAGATGAATTGTATACCTTATGAACATGGGGAGAGGTATCGCATGATGAGCAGATGGCAGGTGCCTCAATTGCCTCTGCGGCCGGTGCCCGAATTGCCGCGACTTGGCATTCCGGATTAGTGCGTCCTGATTGTGAGGGTGAAAAAAGCACAGTGATAGATGGGATACATCCCAATTGTCGATCCAATTGTGTGTATAGGGGTTGTTCTCCACTTTCCAATTAGGAAGTGGGGAATGCCATGACTTCAAACTCAGAGAAACCAATTTGCAGCTTTGTGGAGGAAGCAGGGTGACAGACCGTTTTTGTGCAATATTCGTGATCTGGTCATGGAGGTGACAATGTGTTGCAAACCAACCATACTAGTTTATGTAGGCATTTGGGCCTAAGTTGCATTTGGGCATTTGGGTATTATATTTTTGCTGCTGTAAGATGCGCCCAAATGTATTATTGTAAAGACCGGCAGAGACTCGTTGGCGTGATGGCCAATTTTTATTCTACGACGCAACGAGTAGATTTCGGATGATTTCGGATGTATTTTATTTAGCAATGAGCTGTTTCCTGTACACGGAAGTTTTTGAATTGCTGGATGGGTCCAGGGCAGGCATCAACACAAGACCAGTCTGTGCAAGCTTTAATGATTCACTTGTGTGAATTGAAGAAATGTGTCGGAACGCTACAATGGGCGGAACCCCAGTCAACTTTATGCCAGAAGATTCCAACTAGAATAGGTTGTATTCACACAAGGGGTTGAGTTGTATTCACACTAGGCTAGGTGGCTATCCAGAACTGTGAGCAATTCCACCCCTTCCCCCGCTTTTGTTTTTTAATTTGTTCCCTTTTCTTCATCCAAAATTGCTTTCCGGGAATGCATCTCTTTCCCCCGCTTCCAGCTTTCCAACCGTTGCCCCGCTTCCAATAAGCACACAGATTCTCCCGTTGCCCTGCTGGCACCTTTCCTCCCATTGCCCTGCTTAAATTATCAACACTTCTGTCAAATGATTCAGCTCACCTCCGCTTGCCCCGCTCTCCTGTTTCCACCCTCTGTCCCGCTTGCCACAGACATACTTCGAAACCACCCACAGCCCCGCTTCTATTTGTGGCAAACAAAAGCAGCTAGGTTTTCCATCAGTTTTTCTGGATTCTGAACGTTTTTTGGATCAGCTGATCCACCTCCCACCTGCTGCCCCGCTTCCACTGTAGCCCCGCTAGTTCGTTCGACCAAAACTGGGAAAAAACCATCAGAAAATGTGGTGCGGTATAGCATCAATCCACAGGGGTTGTTGGTTCCAAATGAGAAGTGCAGAATTTGCTGTGTCTAACCGTTAACCGATGACCTAAGTCAAGTTGTTTTGACATTTGAAGCCACCTACCCGGCAGCTTGCATTCACTCTTCAAAGAAAGGGTGTGGACACGACCTCGTCAATGCCAAAAAAAACCAGATCAGCCTTATCAAAACATTCTTCCCAGTGACGCCATTTAAAAAATAAACCATATCCCGAATACCAAATTATCTTGTGGACCAATTTCGACTTGCTGGCTCGAATTCTTAGTCTACTAGAAAGGAAACCCTAAGGGTTCATTTGGCAGACTGAATTGCAGCTGCCATTGTTGTTTGCGTTAGGTAACTTTACTGATGAGGAACTGCATAACTGCCATTCACATGCAAATTCACTCCCAGCCCCGCTTCTACTGTAGCCCCGCTAGTTCGTTCGACCAACAAACCGCTCAAAGCTGTACTGCCGCTTCGACATCATGAGGTTCATATTGGCTTTCGAACACGCCTACATCTTTTCAATATCCGGACCCACACTCATCAGGATCATCAGGTTGGGGGTCAAACACCTGTAGCCCCAAAGGTTTACGTTTCGAACATGTTGGCAGAAACATCGCCAGGTTGGAGTGTAACAATCCAATCTTCGGGTAATTTTGGCACCTTTGAGGACACCCGTGGAACAGTGGCGTGCACCCATGGAGTCCCAATTTGATGCCAGGGCGCCAAGTGTCTGATCTGGGTAGCCATGCCTCTCTGAGGGGATGAAAGAGCCCAAAGCTTGAGTAGTTGAAGATTTCCGGATTATCCACTGTTGTTCTTGTTTGGAGCGTCTTCACATTTTACACCAGGGTATCAGGGTGTTTCATGTATTTGCAGTCAAGTGCCCAGGTCAAACTCCAGTTAAATGAGGACAATCTATGCTAGCAAAAGAGCGTATGATGTCGTATATGTATGACCTGGTCCCCGACTAATGATTGGCAAATTGGTTCGTCTAAAGTCTAAAAATAGGATACCTCCAAGTTAATGGTCAATCATCATGTTCCTTAATTTGGGGGTACCGGTATACCCTTCAATTTGGTTAGACACATCCTATATCCCATGAAGTACCATTAAAATTGACATATCCCATTGCATCCCGTTGGGCGGGACACCATCTTTGGTTAAATGTCTAACCTTTCTATCATGCTATTCCCATTAAATCCTATAAACATAAACAAAGATATTATATAAAACATCCGTTAAATATTCTATAATATGATATATCCAACCAGGAATAGGATATTGTAGATGATGTCCCATACATGCTCGTATCATCTATCCAGCGGTTATGAGAACAAAAATGAACGGGAGCGCGTCGCGGGCGGAGCTACGAATTGAGTGGGACCCAACCATCTGACAGTTCTATGAGCCATAGAGATAATCATAAACATACCATAAATACTGAGTTACCCAACTATTAGCAGTTATATCATAACTCATAGGACATTATACATGATATCCAAATTACCATCTGGCGTGAGCATCTGCACATTGCCTGGGCAGGTGCCTTCTCGGCCTTTGCCATCTCCGCCCGAGGCGCGTTTGAGCTGGCTGGCTTTGGGCAGAACTCCATGGCGGTACGGAGTGGTACGGGGTTCCATGGATTCAAGGGGAGAACTGGTGGAAGAATATGGAAAAACAATGGAACATATGGGAAACTATAGGAAAAACATGAAGAACTATGGTAAATGATGAGAGATAATTGGAGAAACATGGGAACATATAAGAGGCATATGGGAAACTATGGAAAAAATATAGGGGAAAAAGGGAAGCATGGAGAACTACGGGAAACTTAAGGACAATTATCTGTACTTGAAGGGATTTAACTTTTTCAATTGCCAGATTCGAGTACTGTCCGGTGCACCAACAGCGATGGGATATGCTGGGATTCCTGATGCAATGATGAATATGACCCGTTTGACCCTTCACCGAACTAGTAGATTAAGCAGCAACGTCATGTTGCCAGCGGCTAGGTGTAGCTCCAACTGTATAGCTGTGTGTGAAGTCGATGCTAGATCAAATCTAAATGGGAGAGCGGGACGAGAGAACGGATGCGAGTCTACAGTTAGCTTTTGCAGCACAGGGCTACTGCGCTTTCATCAGATCCAAAAGTCTCCGAGCTGGAAGACTCTGGTAGCTTTTGCTCATACCCAAAATGACAAGGTCCTAGGATGTCCTAGGCGAAATCTGATCGAGATTGGTGGAATTTTTAGCTGCAGCTAATTTATGTTCTGCTTCTTGTGTTCTAACTTTGGGGCTCGGCGTGGCAGGTTGGAAAGCCATTGAAGCACTGGGATATTTCTGCTATGGCAGGTGGGATCACACAGTCATGGGGACAAGAGGTGATCAGGTGATGAAGAAACCATTGAGCTGGTATTGGGCGATTTTTTGCTGGAATCTTTTACAGTAAAGTTTCGCTCCCGACCTTCGGCAGAAGCATGGTCGAGCATTGGCCATGGTGCGGCTAACTGGCGTCTTATGCCTGACTTGGAGAAAGCATGAAGAGCCTCTGGAGAAGAAGCAAATCATATACTTGGAAATTGATCTACTGCCAGGTCTTCCTATGGGGATTTCGAACATTTGCCAGCTTTGATCAATCTGGCCGATTTTCTGGTTTTCGACTAGAAGTATCTGAACATGTAACATATCTGAAATAATTCTAATAAAACACAGGAACATTGAACATAAACGATAAACAGCATGAAGCAATATGACACATCTCTAACGAATCACCAGGTTTTTGCTCCATGATTTTCCAAGCGCCAGGACCAGAGCGCTTACCAAGCCCCAAGACGAGCCAGGCTGGGGACGGCCAATCTATTCAATCTCATCAATTTATAAATCTATTATGGTTTATAGGCATTTAAATAAACCGTATTTCACTGATTTCACCAATCTATTTTTTGGGAGATAACCTTTTGTAAGGTGTTAAAATCGAGAAAATCATCAGCCATACTGAAACTATCAAGTCTTATATATCGAGATATATCCTCAATCCAACATAGCTCTGGAAAATGTATGTTTAGCCAGGTGTTCTGTAGATGATACCCCTTTTTTACCACTTTTTTTGACCGAAAAAGGGGTGTTTTCCATTGCTGCCCTGTTGGATAACCTCGTCGGATCAGCGCTTCCCAAGGTGGATTTGCCGAGACCCACCACGCAGCCTCCGATGGGTACCCTGGGAGGGAGTGGATGCGGATTTCATTACGGGGGTCCCCCAAAAAAGCAATCATATGTCGCTATGCCAATCATATGCTGTAATATGCTACTAACATTGGTAACATGGGACTCCCACTAGAATCATGTAAAATCCTTTGCTGATATTACGCGAACCTAGTGATGAAAGTTTGAAAGCCCCCTATATAATATAGAACTGCCTACTGGAACTAGGATGAACCAGGGATATTCCCTGTCATGTGGAGATACCAAACGATATGGGGGTTTGAAATTGAGAGCTGTTGGGATCTTGGTTTGGCTGGCGGGTGATTGCATCCTGACCAGCTATTTAAGTGCATCCATGGGTGTTCATACTTGACGGGTAGACCAGCATTGATTGTAGATATCCTCATTTTTTGATATTTTTGGGTGAATATCCCCATTCAAATCATTCAAGTTTTAGATGCATATCTCCATGACAAGTTGGGTATCCTCTGGTAATCAGACATGGCTTTGAATGGGGAAACCATGTTACATCCCCTCTGGTAAACTAACATAGCTATGGAGAATCATCATCTTCAATAGGTAAATCAACTATAAATGTGCCATGTTCTATAACTATGTTAAATTACCAGAGGGTACATGATTATACATTCCCTTATTTGGGTCGCCCTGTCCATCTCCATCAACGAAGCGCAGGTGATCTTCGTCCAACGGATGGCCGCGGTGGTTCCCGAAGCATTGCTCCAGTTGGGGTTGAGGCGAGGGGCACGGGGGTTTACTGCATTGTACATGGGCACGGCTGCCAGCTGTGTAGCTGAGGTTCTGACTGTACAATCCATTCTGGTGAAATTTTGTGGAATTTCCGTATGAAACCTCAACATGGATCCGGGATGATCCGGGACTAAACTTACTAAACTTTACTAAACCAGGCTTGCCGATTCGAGTTGATTGGACTTAGAATCCCATTAACAAGTAGTTGGCTGGGCGGGCGTAGAAGGCCGCGTGACGAAACACTGCTTTTGCGTTTTCATGTGTCTGGCATCACAGCGGGAGTGCAGTTTTTGTAATTTTTGAGAATTTCGACTCCACGAAACGCAGTTTTTCGTATTTTTTTAGTGTTTTTTTTTTGCTTAGGGGGGTTGGGGTGGGGCGGGGGCAATAACGTTCCTTGGCACGCGCATACATGTTGCAATGTTAGACGCGTAGGGGGGTTGGGGTGGGGGCGGCAATAACGTTCCTTGGCACGCGCATACATGTTGCAATGTTAGACGTGTGGGGGGGTTGGGGTTGGGGGTGCAATAACGTTCCTTGGCACGCGCGTACATGTTGCAATGTTAGACGTGTGGGGGGGTTGGGGTTGGGGGTGCAATAACGTTCCTTGGCACGCGCGTACATGTTGCAATGTTAGACGTGTGGGGGGGTTGGGGTTGGGGGTGCAATAACGTTCCTTGGCACGCCCGTACATGTTGCAATGTTAGACATGTGGGGGGGTTGGGGAAAAAATGTAAAACAAGTTGATTCAGTGAAGTTTTCTAAACTAATATCATAGCAGTATAACAAATCAAAATTTATTCATTAAAAAACATAACAGTCCAAAAAGCCAGTTTATATATTGTTAATTGCTTCATTTTTCTCAACAATATCAAAACATAATATTCAATTTTTAAAAATCATAGCAGTCAAAGCATACTTACCTCATGATGTTTTATTGTGAGAGAGGGAGTGCCATTTGGTTTAAAAAGTATAGGAAACATCATAACAGAAGAAAAAGAAGAATTACTATCTTTGATTTATGAAGAAGTAGAAGAAGATAATTTAAATTTTAGAGTTAAACTTGATATTGAAGTCCAAATAGTAGCAAAACTCCCAGATAAAGAATATGGAGACAATGAATTTAATTATAGAGAAATTTACTTCATGCATGACTTTGATGAATATGTAGATGAAGATAATATAGAAGATGTATTGAATAAAGCAGATGAAGAAATAAATACCGACATAGAAGAAGACCAAGATAAAGATAGTATAATAGGAATACAAGCATTTCATTTTGAATTGATAATGATTGAAGATATTTACTACTAACATATTTCTAATAATATTTATTTATTAGAATTATGGATTTGTAAGATAGGGTTATTAAAGGGTGGGGAATAATGTTTATTGTTGTCTATTGGTTTGTTTGTTTTTCTGTTGTTCTTCGCTTGGTTTGTTTTTGTTTTTGGTTGTTATAGGAATTCTTGGAAAAGACATTTAAGAAGATAATCATATTTATATGTAATGGATAAATTTTGTAGATACTGTGTTAAAGATTTACCAATTGATAATTTTGAAGATGGATTGAAGACTTGTAAGACATGCTTGGAATACAAGAGAAAGAACTATGACAAACATAAAGATAAAGTGAATGAAACACGAAGAACTAAATATAAAGAAGATGAAGAATATAGAAAAAAGAAACAGGAACAAATACAAAACTATCGTGATGAAGTTGCCTTTTGTAATGTATGTAATTCATCAATGAAGGCACAATGTTATTCAAGACATTTAAAAACAGAGAAGCATAAAAGGAATTTAGGAACGGTTGATGGATAGGATTTTGTAAAATGAAAAAGGTAATAATGCTTTTGACTGCTATGAATTTGAAAAAATGAATGAGGTAAGTATGCTTTGACTGCTATGGTTTTGAAAAATTGACTGAGGTAAGTATGCTTTGACTGCTATGATTTTGAAAAAATGAATGAGGTAAGTATGCTTTGACTGCTATGATTTTTAAAAATTGAATGAGGTAATTATTTTTTGATATTGTTGAGAAAAATGAAGCAATTAACAATATATAAACTGGCTTTTTGGACTGTTATGTTTTTTTTAATGAATAAATTTTGATTTGTTATACTGCTATGATATTAGTTTAGAAAACTTCACTGAATCAACTTTTTTTACATTTTTTTTTGGTGGGGGGGCAAAAAAGTTCCTTGGCACGCGCATATATACATGTTGCAATGTTAGACGTGTGGGGGGGTGGGGGTGGGGGGGAAATAATGTTCCTTGGCACGCGCATACATGTTGCAATGTTAGACGTGTGGGGGGGTTGGGGTGGGGAGGCAATAACGTTCCTTGGCACGCGCATACATGTTGCAATGTCAGACGTGTGGGGGGTTGGGGTGGAGGGGGCAATAACGTTCCTTGGCACGCGTAGTACTTGTAGCACGTACTTGATGCTACGCTCTGAACTTTCTCAAGTAACTTGTAGCACGTACTTGATGTTACGCTCTGAACTTTCTCAAGTAACTTCTAGCACAGACTTGATTTTACGCTCTCAACTTTCTCAAGTAACTTCTAGCACGTACTTGATGTTACGCTCTGAACTTTCTCAAGTATCTTCTAGCACGTACTTGATGCTACGCTCTGACCAAGAAAACACCTTACAATGTCTCCACAGAAGTAATTAATTTTTTCGGAGCCCAAAAAAGGGAATGCAAAGATGATGAAGTGCAGCGTGTTCATTTTGAATGGCCTGCGTGGTGATTTCACCCTTTACCATTGATAAAAGTGCATCAAAGTTGAAATAATGATGCACGAAACCATACGGCCATCTATCACCGCCGGACCAAGTAGTTTGTAAGGGTTCGTGATGAAGGACCGACCGCCGACCACCCAATGCAGTCTCAAAACTTTGGGCCTGATGGTTGAAATGTGAGGCAGAACTAGTGGACCAGCTGCTCCACCGTTTCGTTCTTGAGCACAAGGCGCAATTCGCTGGCAGACCTGCAAGTGTTTGAAATGTTTCAACGAAATTCGATGCTGCTGGCTGCAGCAGTTTTGTTGGAAGCTCTTTTACGGTGGCATGTGGTGGCTGGTTGCAATCTTTGAAAGCAACCATAGGCAATGGTGGGTCAGAACCCCCAAAATGGATCAACCTTCAGCATCCCGAGGCCCCTACGTTTGGGCAGCCCAGCACATTTGCTGAGCTGTGTGGCAGGGAGACAATGGCTGAGGTAACGCAGTACTAGTCATGGCAACTAGCCACTTACCCAGTGGCCCGAGTGGGGTTGTGTGAAAATAGATGAAAATAGGGTACTGTATCCCCAAATTCATTGGTTTAGAATTTAGATTCTCATTTTTTCCGATAAGATGGCCATAAATCAGGGGTTAACTCTCCCATTTTCAGGTAGCACACACAGTTATCATCTCGTTCGGTTATATCCCATTATATACCCCCATGAATATCTCATGAAATCCCAATTTTCTATGGTTAAACTATGGTTAAACTTAGTTATCCCACGACATATTCCCAGAACCATGAGTTACAAGGTCAAGCTGGCGCCAAGCTCGTCCCGCAGCGCGTCTCCAGGCTCCAAAGACGAGAAAGGGCCGCCTACAAGGAGCATTTTTCGAGGTGAATGAAATACAATGGGGAGATACTGAGATAATCACCATATACAGTATAATATATATATATATATATTCATAATTGTATACACACAGTGTGTGTATATATATAAGGATGATAGGGGAATTGGAACATGATGACTGGTTGGTAGTATGAACTGGAAATGGGGGTATCAACGATTCAAAAACGGGGAATACAAACTAGCAATAATGGGATCTTAATCTTTTTTTGCAGCCTGATACTCTGAGTGCCGCACGCGAAACTCAGCAAGGCAACGAAAGCACAATTAATCAGCGAAAGCAGGAAATGATCTGAGGACAGAGAAGGGAATATCAATGGACCGACAGGACACACCAGGACCTCTACCAGAGGGAGACCCACCAGAATAGCCAATTTGAGCAGAAGAATGAACACTCAGGAAAGTGACTTTGTGAATAGAGACGGGTTTGAACAACCCAACAAAACCACTCATCCTCCCAAAATGGAGGTCGCGGAGATTCATGCAATGATGATATGAAGTGAATTTTCCTTTGCAGAAACGGCGAAAACGGGTCTTGAATTGATTCAAAAAATGTTGAAGTTTCTTGCCGTCAACCCACTCGGGTAAATCAGGATAACAACCCACAAAGTCAAAAAACACCAAGACCCATGGAACTTTGGGCCCTTGCTGATTGACCAGAAACTCTACACAGACATCCTGGGTGTACCTAGACAAAGCCTGGAAGTACTCACCAGAATAATTCTGCAACCTAGACCTAGCATTCCGCTGGTCCAGCTGAGGAAAGACATGGGGTTGAACAATGACAGAGGTGAAAGAATCCCGAAAAGTTTGATAAACGTCCCAGAGTCTGTCGAAGTCATTCGGGCGAACGGTCCCGTTTTCACATTTGGTCAAGAATTCACTGTTACACTGCTCAGGAAAAAGGTGTGAAGGGGTTGGATCACTCGGAGGTTGGTCTGACGGGCACAAAAATTGGCACGCACATCGTTCGCCCAGCGTGGCAATGATATGGCATTGCCATGACACAGCCACTGTGATCAACTTACGGTAAGGTTCGAGCTTGGCTCTAAACGCATCTCTAGCTACAGCCCTAGCGGCTGCATCCACCATGCTATTTCCATACGTAAGATATGGATCCTGACTAGACTTTGCCGTACAATGGGCCTTTACTTTTGACGCCCAAGTTGATGGTTTCAATAACGCCCAAGTTGATGGTTTCAACGATTCTGTTTATTCTCAACCATATTTGGGGATTATGATCCCAGCTGACATGCATATTCTTCAGGGGCGTGATGTGCAGGTGATGACTCCTCTTGTCGTATGAAAATCCTGTTGATGTTCATGAAATGCTGCTGGAAGCATCTCGTACACAATGATTCTTGTCGTATCGGTTTCAGAGAGATTCTGCAGGAGTCCTCCTATATCCTCCTATTTTTCAGCGTAAAAACCACGACTTTCTGTAGTTTTACGCCGAAACCAATCCGCAAAAATTCGGGCCTCAGCTTCCTCCTTTCCTCTAGGAGATGTTGGAGCAAGTCGGGATGCTCTGGGCAGGTTGCACTGGATATGGCATAACTGAGACCACTCAAAATCAAAATCACACATGTTGCAAGAGAAGTCGGCAATAGAACTACAGTAAGACATACTAAAGTCACTAAAGTCATCTCACCCAGTTCTCAGCATTTCTATCGTGGTTCCTGGATGACTAATCCACTTCCCCTTTGGGGTTGGGCAAAACAACTCAGGTTTCATGGACTGCTCTGGAGCCCAAAGCCGCCAATGATGCGGTGGGGACCTTGCAGCCATGCGAATGGGATATATCGGATATGTGTTGGGAGATCCAACGTATTTTTTAGTCACACTCTGGGGGTGTACCATGACACAAACCCAGCTTAGATTTGCAGGTTCGAACTTGAAGACATGGGCATAGCGGCATAGGCATAGGTCTCAACTTTCAACCACCACAGAATGTTGTCATGATTATCATCATTGTTAGTAAAGGATCATTCACGTGGTAAACCCAATTATGAACCATACCCAATATTACCAGATAAAGATTAGGTTTACCACAGCAATTACGTTACTACACACAAATCTGGACATTTGCCCAGTACCCCGACCAGCCCAACATGGGCTTCTGTTTTAGGAGGTGGCTGATTCAAATTTATACAACCCCTCTTATCGATTGATATCAGAGGTGGCTGATGAAAAGCCACTATACTGTACACTGTACTTGTTGAAGGCTCAAGAGATCATCCTGGTCAAAGAACCGCTGGGTCTGCGGAGGGAATTTTGATATGGTTTCTGCAGGTGCTGCTCATACAGTGCTTCTCCGAAGTGATGGCTGCGCAGTTGCTTTCGGATGGAATCATGATGGATCATGCAGCATTCCACCTTTGGATGAAAATTTGACATACACCCAGGTTTCTGCAGGTGGTTGTCATACAGTACTTCTCCGAAGTGATGGCTTTGCAGTTGCCTGCGGACTTAATAATTGCCGACAATTGAACATTCCACCTTTGGATCCGGGTGTTACATACACCCAGGTTTCTGCAGGTGATCAGCATACAGTGCTTCTCCGAAGTGATGGCCGTGCAGTTGCCTGTGGATGGAATGATGGAGAATACAACATTCCACCTTTGGGTGACGGTGTGACGTACACCCAGGTTTCTGCGGGCTATGTTCATACAGTGTTTCTCCGGAGTGATGGCTGTGCAGCTGCTTGTGGACGGAATGATTACGGACTACGCAACATTCCACCTTTGGATGAGGGTGTGAGGTACACCCAGGTTTCTGCAGGTGATCAGCATACAGTGCTTCTCCGAAGTGATGGCAACGCGGTTGCTTGCGGACTAAATGAACATGGACAATGTGACATTCCACCTTTGGATGAGGGTCTGATGTACACCCGGGTATCTGCAGGTGCTGCTCATACAGTGCTTGTCCGAAGTGATGGCAGCGCAGTTGCTTGTGGATGGAATGAATGTGGAGGATGCAACATTCCACGTTTGGATGAGGGTGTGACGTACACCCAGGTTTCTGCAGGTTTTGCCCATACAGTTCTCCTCCGAAGTGATGGCTTTGCAGTTGCTTGTGGCCCGAATGATTACGGACAATGTGCCATTCCGTCTTTGAAGTCATGGAGTCAGTGGTTGCGTTTTAGGCCTCCAAGCCTTCGTTACATATCCAATTTGAACCCACTTGGGAAAAAACCAGAGCGGGTTTTGCAACTTTGCTTTCATCGTGAAGCTGATGCCATCCTTCTCATATGTTTGGGCTTGGATGGGCTCGAAGTGCTGCGCTTAAGGACCAGTGGAGCTGACCTTGCAATGGAAATTTCCAGGCAACTTGCGATGAAGGCTGATAGGCAACAGCTTCGCGTTGTCTTGCCCGATGGGCAGTTGTTAGAGGCAGTGTGCACTGCAGATCCATCTGTCACACTTGGGACTCTCTGTTTGAAGCATGAGAAGGCATAAAGAAACAAGAACATCACTTGTTCAAGCGGGCAGGTGGCTGATTTATCCTAATCTATCACCCTCTAGGGCGGACTCTAGGGCAGTGGCGGATTAAAATCTATTGTCTATCCATGTCTATCCCTTGTGGGGGCGGCGGATTTGACTACACTTACCAGTTGTTCAAGGGGGTGGCCGATCAACAGTCATCGAAAGATATTAAAACGACGTACAAAAACAGGTTGGTAAATGCCTTGTTGATCCTTATTGCATATTAGGCGAAGGTTTGGTTCTGTGGACATTATCATCATTTTGATCAGTGTTGTCATTCTGATCATGTTTTTTTGTTATCACTATCATCATGATTGTCAGCATCATCCTCATGGCTCATGGTCATCGTCGCCATTGTCGTCACCGTTGTCATCTCATCAGCGCTATCCTATATCATCCATTATGATTACTATTGTTTCTTCCCAACATGACCTCCGACTTGTGTATTTGTCGTAACCCGGTTCTTTTTCCAATTCCAGCAACCCGAAGCCTGGTTGGGATATAGTGTTCTTCAACCAAGGCTTTACTGCTTGGTAAACATTTCCTCGCGCCCGTCAGCGCGAATGAGGCAGGGCAGATTGGGGGGAAATATTTGCTACATTTTAGAACATGCATGAAAATGCATTTTTATTGCCATTCAGATATGTGAAAATCCCGCATAATTATTGCATATTGTTGCCTTTGGAACATTCAAAAAACAATTTGAGGATCAATTCCACCACGACCCCCTCCAAAATGATGACTGCAAGATTCCATACAAAGACAAGAGACAAATAAAGACCAGGTGCTGCAATATCTTGAAATGACAGTACACATGCTACACCCTGCAGCACCAGGAGTTAAAACCTGCAGCCCCAGGCCCTGGATTGGACTCCCCCTTGGCAAGGCACTCCGTGCCTTCCGTCGCTGTTTGCACAGCATTCTTTGCGACGAAAGGGTCTTGGACATCGTCGGAGCCTCAGTTGAGGCGGTCGGCGGTCTGCTGCGTTTCTTGGGATTTTTATAGTTTTTTGGTCTGCCAAAGGGTGGTCACCGGGTGGTCAAGATGATGGATCCCCAAGAGCAAGTGAACGAAAGTGAATGTAAGCGAACGTCAGTGAACGAAAGGGAACGTGTTTGTCATCCTTATACTATATGAATATCTATATGATTTATCCAAGTTCTTCGGCCCCCGATTTTGCCCCATTCTGATGCTGTTGAGAAAGTGAGGGCCCGAAACTCCAGAGACCTTCTGGAAATCAGTCAGTTGGCCAAGGCTGTGGTCCCATGTGGTCCCTTTTGCTACCATAAAATGTCAATTGTTTGATGTTTTTGTCTCCGCTCCTGAACCCCTTAGATTTTATTACAGCAGTGATTTTGGACAGATTCCAAGTCAAGTCTCAGGTGGAGCATCAGATGACCTTGCACTTTAGTCGTCTGAAGCCGAAAAATGCCAGCGAGACTTGATGGTGGAGAACTGACACCTGTGGAGATCCTACCCATGATCTTAAGATAGGATCCATGGATATCCATGGTTAGTTGGGTCATACCCCCACATCCTTCAGTAATCAAACATGGCACTGGGAAATCCTCATAGATGGAGGGTTTTAAGAGGCAAATCATCGATCAATGGAGGATTTTCCAATGGCCGGAGGGTAAGTGAGAGATTTCCTCACTGTTTCTGGGATCGTCCAAGTACCATTGAATCACCCACGAGGAGATGGTTTTGATCTCCAGAGGCAAGCCATAGTCTGCCAGAGTCAGCTTCCGTGCGCTCGGGGATTGAGCCAATTCGCGAAGCAAAAAGAGATGCGCAAGTGATGGTTTAAGTTTGACATAGTCTGACCTCTGTTGGTGAGAGCTACAACAAGTTGACTTTTGAATCATGGGGGATCATGGAAGAAAAAAAACAATGGTTTGGGTGCAGGGCGTTTGACCTCTGACCCACGGGGTGGGCTTGATCTGACTTTTGAACTAGCAATTTCAGGATCGGGGCATGGGTGAAAATAGGTTACCCCTTCAAATTGGACACCCCGTGTCCATCCATCTCCAAAGATTGTATAGTGGTGAACATGACCACTCCATTTTGTTTGTCTGAAAATAGGGTACCCCAAAGCCCATGGTTGTCACAATTTTTCCCATGTAGCAATTTTTGGGTGTCTCGTGTACCAAATTTTCAGACAAGCCCAGATATCCTATTGATGCTTTATATTATGCTATATTATCCCATCCCAGTAAACATCCCCATGCTAGTTGGTTATAACTGGGCCTTTAAACTTCAATTTTACCAATTTCTGGTAAATAGAACCATTATAATCATAACTTAACATATCATAACCCCCTTCAGAGTTACCATAAATTGATATAATACCACCATGTTCGTGGCTCGTCTCGGCCTTTTTGGATCTGGGTCTCCAGCCCCTTGCGACATCCCTCAGCTGATCCCCAGGGCAGTCCTCGCGATGCAGCCAATGCTTTGGACGCCCTGGGGCGCCTGAGTCCGGCGACCCGGTCGTATGGCATTTGTGGCGTATACCCCAGCAACGTATGGGTTAGCACGAGCTAATTGGGATGCACCCCCGTGTGTAAATGGTTAAAAATTAAGGTGCCGGTCCGTAAGAATTGGCCCACGTTTTGTATTAGTATTAGACCATCCATTCTAGTGGTTGAGAATGTTGAGATTTACCCATCCAACTGGCTGAAGTCAAGGGAAAATCATTGCTTGTAAAGCCACGGAAAAGTGAAGCATGAAAGTTTCGACATTTTCCAGATTTCCATGTTTTATGTTACAAGTCTTTAGTTAGCAGAGTTAGCACCACTAGTGCTTTAAATTGTGGAGACGCCCTCAAATTGTTATTCATTCCAGTGGGAAAGCGCACCAGCCAAGAGCAGGTGAAACTTGTCCCCAAACTGAGGATGCTTTCAGATCCTCAAAATGACCGACCAGCCTTTTGTAGGTCCATTGGAGTCCATTGAACAATGTCGGGCATCGCCTTCCGCTTCCGAAAGGTGTAGAGAACGACGAACTTTTCGAGGCCTTTGCGGAGTGCGCAGCAGAATGTCCAGGTGGAAGCAGTCCCAGTTCTATTGAAATCTATTGGGCTTCAGCTTAGAGTTGCAATAGTTTGACTGTCAATGAAGATGTGCCAGTCTACTGCAGCAAGACTTCCACAGAGAGATTGTGCAATTGTTCTCTTTTTTTTCCCCAAATCATTCGCTCAATTTTTGGGTGAGTAGGCATACCAATGGCCATTCCATGCTATTCCCTTCATGCAGGGACCAGATTCACATATTTCTCAATAAAATGCACTGAACATTTGCCAAATCTCGAGGTATTTGCCAAATCACTTGGACCAGTTTGGTCCCAAAGATGTGGTTGGCGCTTGCACCGCTCTTGGACGTCTCAAGGCAGGGAAGTCCTGGGCTAGTGCACCTTTGTCACGTTAAGAACTAGTTGTCAATATACATAATATTAAAATAGATTAAAACATTATAAATCAACTTCCAGTTTTTTTGACAGATCTTTCAACGAATTTGGCATGACACTTGCGAACATGGACTCGTGAAGAGATGCTGCAAGCCGGCGACATTTGCTCACTCGGTCGGCCAGCTGCGTTTCCGAAAAAATGCTCTTATCGATCCCATTATAGGAATAAATAAATGGTATTTTAATTAATACACTATGATACAATCTTGATAGATATAATATGATACAATGATATATACTGTACTAGGATTATGATCAAATAAAAAACATTAAAAAACATGAGTATCTAGTAGTGATAACATTATCTACAAATCTACACATACCTGCACAATGTCATATGATTTAATATGATTTAATATGATTTAATATGATTTAATAATCACTTGGCTATTATCATGGGATCATGTGATCCATAAGTGACCAACCCCACGTCAAATCGCTTTGCAGTCTAGGAGCGCGATGAAGCCTCCCTGTTGGCCATCGCTGGGCAGGGCCACACAGGGTTGGTCAATGTTGGTCATCCCTGTGGGGCTGTGGGGCTGTGACCTCCAATGATTTCTCAGGGGAAAATCACTAAAATTGGGGATGTAAAGGGATAAAAACCATTAAAAACCTCTGTCCAGTTGTCAAAGCCATTCAAAACCTCTTGTCATCATTGATTTTAGTAGCATTTTTTTTTTCTGAGTAGTTGAATGAACCGGGACCATGGCGGAGCATCTGAGGTTGGTGTCCATGGACATCCGACATTATTCCGTGCGTGTCCTGGTCGAAAAGTGGTCTACTGTAGCCCCTCGGTGGATTCATCCACCATCACTCCTCCGGAAATGGTATATAGAAACATCCATATATTTCATATATATATATATATTATATAAATTTATATAAACATCTATAGATATTATGGATATTTATGGATTATATTAACATTATATATAATGGTTTGTATAAACATATTCATATAAACTGTCATGGAGTCATGGATTATTCTTAAAATTGGGTCTACCGATCTTTCGAGAACTTACCGAGATGATCGGTGGGAACATAACCAGGTCAGCTAGCAGAGATCTTGACGGCCTTCGCACGTTTGCGAGTTCGAGAGGCGATTGAATCTGTTGCGCAAGCGAGTTCCCAACATTGGTTGCTACAAGCCATGATAAATATAGCCACAAGATGCCACAAGGGTGAACAAAATGTTTGGATAGTTCCTCCCCTTTTATCTGGGTGTTGGGAGTAACCCTGCAACTAGTGGAGGAAGCACTGCCAACAATCATCGACTCAGATGATCTCTAAAACCATCAAAGATGGGACATGTACCAACTTACTCCTGTGCACCTGTTTTTTGAGTGGATCCAGTACAGCTCGACTTCTGTCTCTATTGCCGGTTTCCATTTGACTTGTTTGAATCTTGGATTCCACAGACGTTCAAACTGCTCTTCGTACAGCTGCTTTTCAACTCCAAATGACGCGAACTCGCAATCAACAAGCATCCCTTCGCTGACTCGTTGGCGTGAGCACTAGTCATAATTTCGCGGAAGATACACCAACAGAATTCATTACATGTGTATATAATAATATATATATATATATATGTATGTAGACTATTTGGGTTATATAATTTGTTTGCAACTGGTTTATCACGCAGCAATAGCCATGGATCAAAGCCTCCCAATCAAAATAGCTAGCAAACAGATCTTCATCCGTCCATTATGGAAAATCATAGGTTTTGACTCCATACCCATGATATCATGCCCCTAGAGCAGCACATTTCTTTCACAATTCGACTAGTGAGAGAAATAGGGTTTGGTGCGCTCGGCACGTTCGCACTAGTCATGGCGCCCCTTGACTGGGACAAGGCAGTGCTAGCTTCGGAGTGATAAACCCTGATGAAGAAAGAGGGTTAGCGGTTAGCCATGGTTAGCCCCAGACAAAGCAGCGTTTTGTAGATCCAGAACTGGTGGATTTTTGATTTAGCAGGCTGGAGACTGAAAACTAGAGTTCGGAGCTCCAGCTGTTCGTTGCGAAGCTTCTCTGAAGATTTTCAAGCACACCCAGCAACTCATGTGGCTATGTGTCAAAAGATGTCAAAAGTATCAACACTCAATGGATTGGTGAAAGGGCAGGTTTTAGTATGGGTTTTACTAGCACTTTTTTTGGGGGGTTTCGGAGTTTCCTGTGGATGTTCCCCCCAATCCAATGAACCCAAATTGCTTGGTCCCAGGCCGGTGAGGTCCTAGATCCTGCAGATTTTGCCGGGGAGGACCTGTCAGCAGAACAGGCGGGACCACGCTCTGTTGATGCGGGTTTCTCTGAAAACAATATAGGGGAAACGATGAAACGATGGGAAAGGGTGAAATTCTGATGGCTTCACATCACTTTGGCAGGAACTTCTCAAGAATTGGATGTGAAAAAGCAGCTTCCTTCAACATTGGACAGAATCTATCCATTGCGACTGTAGAATTTTCAGAGACTGAGCGAGCTAAATTCTAGAGGCATTGGATGGCTACCCCAGCCGCAGCACTGTAAAGTCTCGACACAGCCAATTGCAATGGTGGATACTGATGGTCTGCAAAACCAAATCATCCAGACTTGGCTTTTTTAGCATGATACTTCACTGGCTCCCACGCGACCATTACAGAATTCACATGAAGTCACCGTGTGCTGAGGTGCTAGATATGGCTTTGAGCAAGATGGACCCCAAGAAGAAGCAGGGCTACATTGACCAATTGAAGAAATCTACGACTTGCTCAGCTCCTGTTCCAGCTCCTGTGGCGACCCGGACCACGACGGAAGTGGCAAAGGTGGAACAAGAAATCTTGTTGCACAAACTTGAAAGTTGCTCAAAGATGTGCACACCTATGACGTGTGTCATTGCGACCTATAGCATCCTATTGCCACTTATTTTTGGGCTTATTGGCGAAAGGATACCGCCATATCGAGTCATACACTGATTTAATCCCAGTTACAGGGTCATACTTCGGGTCATTCTCCCCCAAAATTTGCCACACTTGCCACAGTGGCAACTCCAGTTGTAGGGGTTAGTGGTAGATGGTCTGGCCGCGCTTGCAGTCTGAAGATGAACTTCTGGCGAAGATCAAGGCTGAAGGGCGCAAGGCTGGGATCGAAGTGATCAAAAGCTCAGAGAAATCAGATGCCCCAAAGTCCAGTTATTGTAATTTGACTGATTCTAATAGGGGAAATGATGATACACCAGGGCCACCAGGGGATTTGTTTTCAGGCGTTCCCAACATTCAGACAAACCCAGATGCAGATGGCTACTTGACCAATAAGATGGGGATTTAGGCACCAATACAACCTGGAGATCCACAAAACAAAGATGAAACCACAAAGACATGAGGAGTGGTGCCTGGGGATATCGAACCCAACTGAAATTTGCATGTCGATATATGGCGATATGAATCGACAACGAGGCGCATCCTACGATGATCTATTCTCTTGCTGTTCTCGACTGTTCAACCAGGATACCAGGATGAAATATGATAAAACCATCCACCGAATTAAAGACTTTCACAACTTTAACATGGCTGAGATGCACAGGCCACCGCCGAGGAAATTGAGGCTGGGCGCCGCTGGGAATTGGGGCGGTCCAAAATGGTTGGGATCCACAACCATCAGATTCTGGGCAGTCACCCTGCGGACCTGGGGACCTAAGAGCTGCTTCGAAGGGGCAGATAGAGATTTCATCGGGACGATTTGCCAGGCCACTGGGAAATCACCTGTCTTTTTGGGGAAATTCATCTTTGGAATGGTGGACCTTCCTCTGCCACGTTTGATTAGAGGGTGCATTCAAGCTAAATAGCGTTGACTCACTCACCCCATCTCTCTGTCTCTACAAATACCCCACCTGAGATCAATTATATTCCATAGATCTTTATGATCTATCTGCCCATCATGGTATTGGGGTTTGTCTGAAAATGATTGGATGCCCCCCAAATTTCATGGTTTTGATATGTTTAAGTTTAACTCATTTTAAATCATCATTTTCACCATATTTCCCTTAGAAACACTGGCCATTAGTCGCCATGCAGTAGGAACTTCTAGCACGACGTCGTCAGCGTTGGCGAGACACGGCCCCCGGGTCGCGGCTTTCGCGCCCGGTCTGCGCTGGCTGCAAAGGCGAAGGACCACGTCCGTATCAGCCACCTGGTGAACACTGGGCCAAAGGCTTGGGGGGATTGAAATGTGGATCATCCTCTGTGGACTTTGAAGATCCAATGATTCCAATATGTTCCAATGCTCAATATTTTTGGGTGTTCTACGTGCCAATTGTGATTTTTTTTCATGACGGGAGATCCAGTTGCCGATGTCCCAAAGTTGGGGGATTGATCCCCCTGAGGTGTGGCAGTTGCAAGTCGGTGCGCTACTGCTCCCCCGAGTGCCAGAAGGGTCACTGGAAGGCGCACAAGAAGAAGTGCCGAAAAAGACTTTCCGAAACTCGGCTTGCTGGGAATCAGCTGGTTGTAGCTACATGTAGCTACTGACTTTGTCTTTGTTGGAAAAAAGGGATACTGTTTCACTGCGGCCTTTGGTATAGTTTATAGTTTCGAGATTTGTTGGGTTGAATTCTAGGGGTGCAGTACAGGGGTTTAATGGGATGCAGAGTCTGATTTCAGGGATGGACAGGTTCTCATCATGCCACCAACTAGATACTGACAGCTTATTTTGAATTTTGATCAGAAAGATAGGATTATTCGACATATATATATAAGATGGAAGAAGTCCTGCACCAGTTGATAGGTGATTCATAGGGTTTCAACATGTTTCAACATGTTTCAACATGTTTCAACCATCCAAGGTGCAGGATTTCTTCCATCCACTGTATGTTTCAAGACGGTGCTTTTTGTCAATGCCCTTTTCAGTAGCCATCCTGCCGGTGGGTATGCAAGAGCTTAAGAGAAGCGCACAGTACGGTTGGACCTGTGTCACCAGCAAAATAGGATAAAATAGGCATAGTCTAGGTGTCACCAGTTGATTCTCCAGCACCAAAAATGATTTTGGGATATTTTGGGGGTTTTGTGCACTGAGATTGTGAGATCCAAGAAATAGAGGATCCCACCGGGAGTGCAGGGCCAATCGAGTACCCCAAAATTTGATGGTTGATTAAGTTCATGATAATTTTCAATGGCAACACATCGGGTATACCATGGCAGCACGCCTAGGTCCAGATCTGTGTGCTGTCGGATTTTGCCTGACCCCACGGCTGGATACAGCATCGCTGGCTCCAACGAGCCATGGAATCTCGGTTTCCAACTTTTCGATTTGCCATAACTTGGGGATAGATTTGGGTAGATCCCAAAAAGCCAGACCCAGAAAAGGTTCCCTTGGTAAAAGGGAATCGGTTCTTGAGCTTGAACCTGAACATGTCTTTGTAAATATATATATATATAATATTAATTATTCATTTTAGTGCGGTGTCCTTCCATTTGATGGGGCCTGTCTTCCCAACAACTTGCTGATGGCGACTCTGTCATTTGTCAGCGGAGTCACCCCTCCAGTGACCTCACTAAGTTCGCCCGTAACAAAATTTTGTCCCAGGGATGATCAGGGTTGTTTACGGTTGTTTGAAGCCCATACTCAGGAGATGCTGGCTGATGAACCCCTTGACTTTTCTGTAACCCGATTGCCATTCTTCTTGCGTCCAGAGCATCTTGGCTGATGATGGACTGAGATCCACTAGCTGCTTCCAGGATCCCAGATGCTATGGCAATCGTGCTACTGGTGTCCAGATTTCTGAACAGATCTGAACAGATGTTGATCTTTGAAGTGTTTCTTTCTTAGAAAGCCAAATCAGCTGTGCCCTGTGTCCAGATTCAAGAGCGGCTTGAGGCTTCCAGGGATGAATAAGACGCTTCTTGGACACGACTCTGACCCGGATCTGGGAAGGACCTGACATGTGGCCGTGGTTCAAAATGCTTGACTCAACAGTGTGTGTTTTTTTGTTGGAATCACATGGAATCACACTAATTCACTAATTAAAACAAACACGAGTTTTAAGCCTTGAACATTGTCAGCGCCAGGACTTGGGAGCTGAAAGAATCTCCCGGTACCTGGGGTCAGCAAATGGATCGCTACACCAGGCGCCCACAATGGCTGGGGGGGTACCAATGGAAACAATTGTTTTTGCTGTTTTTATCTGGTTTTTTCTTTTCTTTTTAAAAGGCATTTACATAAGCATCCAAGTTGGATAGGTGACTCGTTTTGAGCCACCGCAGCATTTGGCCGAAGGGTGGCCATGGATGGCCATTCCCCAAATGGCTAACCAACATTTTCACAATCACAAGTTGCCATGACTTGGGGGTGGTGAACTCCCATTATGCTGGGTGAATCCCATTCAAATCTAATTTCTGATGTTTAGTATCCCTGATTGCTTCGATGGTGACATCTCGATGTGTGTTGTTTCATTTTCAATTTTCGAATGGTCAAACGTCGAATCCCTATGTTTGATGGTGATTTTTCTTATGTTTGATATCTAAAGCTCAATTCTCCGAGGGTTAGATCCATATTTTCTATTTTTTTCTCATATTTTTGGTTGCGTGTTTCCCTTGATCTCCAGGAAACATCCTGAGAAGTTCGGTGGTGAAAGCCAAGCGCCTGACGCCCGTGTGGGGATCAGTTGGCAAGCCTCCGAGGCGCCAAATCTGAAGTGACGTTCGATGGTGGCGGCACCGCAGATATCGTTAGACCCTCCACATAGCCAGAAGAATGGGTATTTGACGCCATATTTTTAGTATTTTTTAGTACTTTTCCCAATCTTCAGGGTACGGTACTTGGAGGGTCTAGGTAGGTTGACTAGAGAGTTAGATGGGCTTAGAAACCACTGAAGATAACTACAGAGATAGAGATGGGTTCCCATATTGGCAACAATCCCAAATTCTGAGACTGAGACTGTGCAATTTAATCTGCAGGATTGCACGGTAAGTATCCAGACATATTGATTTCCTGGCAAAAGTATGAAGAATTCGCCTAAAAGGAGATGATCGGGGGCCTTCAAGGGATTCTTTTCACGACCCAGTATTTGGTCTGGATGCTACTTGGATGTGCATCCCAGTTTCTAAATGGGTTTCTCAGCAAAGCATCTCGCTCAGTCAGATGAGTGGAAGATAGCCCAGTTGAAATCCTGGTGGTGGCAGGTGGGGTTGAAGTTTACCTTTGACCAGCACATGAGCACCTTGGAAGAGGATCATTGGTTGTGATGATTCAAATCATCCCCAAATGGTTGGTTTCTGGGATGCTTCATGATTGGGCTTACCGCTTTAAATCAACCGATATCAATGTTTTTTGAATGGTTTTGGGTCTCGTCGTGGGGCGCTAGTTGGGCTATTTGAAGCCCTGCAACAGACACCTAACCTGAAATGCTTCCATTTCCTGCAGATGCCTTGGCGCAGAAGCACTAGAATTCAGCACGCTGTGTGCGTAGCTGCTTCTGCAAGGTAGGAATGCACGGTTCACTTGCCAGCAACCGGTCGAGTATGTCAGTATGGGTCATGGTCAATGTTGGATGAACATCAATCCATCGGGATTTAGATCCCCATTAGATGGATTCCAATTCTGTGATGACCACCATGCTACAACCATGGAAGATATGAACTGCACCCCAAAATTAGAGGCTTTACAGCAACAATGGGATGATTTATATATATATATATAGATACATTATATATATATAGATACATTATATATATATATAGATACATATATATATATACATTATATATAGATAGATATATATATATATATAGATACATATATATATATATATATAAATTTATATCCCCCAAAAAACGACCAAGGTCTTTCGTTCCATGGCTCTAAGCCGAGGCAACTCCATGGATGCTTTGCGATTGTTGATGAAGGCCATGGTGACCGAGTGCTGCAATCAAAAACACCATAAACATATTAGCAACTTGTCAAACCAATAATAGATTCAACAATGTATATGCGAACAATTTATATAATGTACTAGTAACATGATTCAAATGATCTTTGAGTAAGATCAAATTATCTGGATATGTGCACGATCGACGACGCAACAAATGGCTATGACTCTATGAGAGTATGCTCATTGCTAATATGATGTCACACATCAGACCATCAGAAGTCACGGGCTGGGGTGGTCTTCTTGGGGTGCTGAGGTCCAGAAGGAGCAGCCCCCCAAGGTGCGGGAGGAATTCTTTGAGGTTGTTTCTCGCATCCTGACGTGAAACAATACACCAACACATACCAAAACCCATATGGAGTTGGTCCGAAAATGGGAGAATTCAGAAGGCAATGTTAGGAGGAATATGATGATAAACCATTTTTCCAAATTCTCACAGAAATCCATCTTTGACCTGGAGGAGGAGGTTGAAACCAATGGCAACCTGAGACACAGGTGTGTCTGATCATTTTTGGAGAGAATCCCAATTCGGACAATTCGCTTGAAACCCTTTGGGAGAGCTTGTTCATCATAGAAGTCCCTTTTCCCACTCGGTCAAGTGAAGGACAACCAGCCAGCCCTAAGCTATTGATGAGTCAAAATTGGGGGCATGATTGAGAATGGAAGTCGGATAGTCAATACTAAAAATGGACCAAAATCTGTGGTGTCTCTCCAGAGTCTTGGATTTTGACAGAGAATGTCCCCTTGATTCCCCTTGGCTGAGGCAAGTACTTCACAGAAGGCCGACCCTTGGCGGATCATTCCATGCTACTTGAGGCGGCTCGTGAGGTGCAGGTTCCCACAGAGGCCTGCGGTGGTGGAGTGCAAGGTGTGGGATATGAGAGTTTGCTAAGCCATCAGGGAGGGCCATTTTAAGTGCGAAACCAATGGTTTTGGGGTATCGGCATTGAATTTGGGGAAACGCACATATTGTCAATGATGGTTGATTGATTTGAGCAAGAAGATTGGGGGGTTCAGTGGCAAACATTGAGAGAAAACCTGGAACAAATGGGGATATCATCTATACAATGATGGTGAGGACTGGGGTGGAAACTTAGCGCTTCAAAGGAAATTATGGAGTGATCAGACGAATCTGACTACTCAAACCTATCCGCGAGCAACCATCAGATTTGGGAAGCATTGAGGGTGAACTGGACACCGCTGACATGGGGTACCAACAGACCACTGATCAATTTTGTGAGTACCCTCTGGTAAACTAACATAGCTATTGAACATGGCCATAGAAATAGTGGATTTTCCCATTAAAATGGTGATTTTCCATAGTTTTTTGTATGTTTACCAGAGGGTATTTCAATCTCAGCCACAGCGATCTTCATGATCTTCCTTGGCTTGAAATCTCCCCAGCACCCTCTGCCAGGGTTTGCTGCAGTGGCTGCAGAGTGGTGAGGGCACTTGGGAGATCCAGCGGAAGTACGCCGAGATCTTTTATGGTTGCTTGGCACGCTGAAAGGGAAGTTGCGAGCGCTCCAACATGCTCCAACTGCCCACCCCAAAAAAGTGATATATAAACTGCAGCTATATTCATGACACCGCAATGCTACTTACAACTTCTTGACATTCTGCTGCACTGAAGTCAGATCTATGGGTTGTAGGAGTTGCTGGTGTCAGTATTATAGTCTGAAGCGAAAAGAGCAAGGAGCCTAGAAATGAAGATCCACAACAGGAAGGTCCACTGAAGTACTGAAGAATCAACCTTTTGGTTTTCATCAAGCCCCGCAGTGAAGGCAAGGACCTGATGGCAATAAATCTGCTGAGGCTGGGGATACACTTCAGTTCCGGTCACGCTGGTCAGTTGTGAAGGCTGGCCACTTGCCAAAGGATACTGCCGGGTTTGCCCATCCAGACCAGATGATCAGCGGTGACTTTTTCAGCTTTTGAATTCGAGGATTTCAAAAGATTCCCCAAAAGCTCTCTCGGCTATGTTGCAATTTGATCCAATTTGTTTTGAGACATTCTTTGAGATGGGATGAGCTTATAGCTGTTAGTCCCATTTCCGGGTCTAGTCCCCTGACCAAAATTTCCAAACCTGGTGGGCCCAATGCCATTGCGTGCCCCTCTTCCAGGTGTGGATCAGCACATCCAAGGCTCTCAGCATTTGGATGACGCTCTGGCCGCAATCGGAAATTCTGGGGCCCAGGCGAGGATAGTGAGGTTGTTTTCTTATCTTCAATGGGATAAACTAACATGAACCGAGCACAAAGTGTGACAAGCAAGATTTGATTGGGGACACAAGCCACGTCCAAGTGACAAGGGGAGCACATATGGAGCACATATGGAGCACATAGCCCATGTCATTCTTTGTTTGATCTTTGCATCAGTGAGAAGATGCAAAATTGATGTGCTAAGCAGTCCAGTTTCCATTGGTCACTTTATGATCAGACTTGATGCGTGAATGGAACACATCAACTATCAACACGATCAACTATTCGCAGGCTTACAGTTATTCCCAGACTTGGGACGTGTTCTACCTGTTAGACTTGGCTCAGACTAAGATCCCAAGGTTTCAAAATGATGCGGTTCATCTACCGGAAATCAAGGCCAAATCCTTCAGTGAACTATGCAACACATCTTTGGAGTTTGTGGCAATGTTCAGGGCTTTAACTTGACTAGAAAGATCCCCCAGTTACTTCAGGGGGTTATAGTTTTATAATGCTATATAAATGTTATATAAATAAATAAATATATATATAATATAATGTTACATAAATGTATTATATATAATATACTCTTATATTCATGCTATACAGATGTGTATATATATACATACATACACGTATATATATATATACACACACATGTTTATACGCTCTTAAATGCTTTCAAAATTGAAACCACTAGCCGAATCCTGGGCTTCACATCATGCCAGTGCCATGGCCTGAGCTCCCCAGCACCATTCCTCGGCCGGAAGAGCGTGGCATCACCGTGCAGCAGCTGCGCGAGTTGCGTCTCTTCCTACAGCGACTCTGCAAGACGGGGCTGCTGAGAAAGGTGGGGACTTTGACCCAGTTTTTTTCAGTTATTTTTTAAGGGTGGCCTGGTGTCCCTGGATTTTTTAGGGGATGGAGAGGAATTGGATATATTTGGGGTATAATGTGATAGGTCGTGGGAAATCTCATGATGTAATGGGATATAGTCTCATAGTGGGTGTTTTGACCATGAGCGTAACTATACAAAGTAGACTGATATGGCCAAGCATTGCAGGGGATGTAACGGGATATAGCGGGATTAATGGGGTATATGGCCAATGTGATATCTGGGTTTGTCCAAAAATGGTGGATACCCCAAGGACTCCATCCCCCCGGGAGCCATCAACCAGATCCCAAGTTACCGCGTTGGAGGATGACAAAGCCATCAACTGGCACATGTTGAACCAGTACCACATCAGCGAGTTGGTCCTGGTACCAGTCATTCGTCGCAAGTTTCTCTCTTCTTGAATGCTCAAAAGCAGGCCTTGTAAATATGAGAAGTTAACATTAAGGTTTGAGAATCTGATTGGTCAAAAGCTTGCAACTTCACCAGTACCTAGATTGGTTTGGTGTGTGGTCCCTTCACTTGCACCTGTGCCTGTTCCATTCTCATTGGATACACCTTATTTGCAGCGCATCGCTGGTAGATTTGGGCCATTTGCTGGATGAATGCGAAATGCGGTTTGCTTTCACAAAGGTACGAGGTCATTTGATCAGTGGACAAAACCCCTCTTGGTTGATAATAGCTAGAATGATACAAGGTTATACTATCCAGCAGACACTATATATAACTATATTATACTTTATTATCGTTGTGGTTAATTGTGGTTAATTGTGGTTATACGATTATACTAGACTATCATGCTAGTTGATATGATATCGTTATACTTTCAATAGTTATACTACCCATACAGGAATCTTGGTTGACTATCACAATCCACTATGTGTTTTGAACACTGCGAAAATTGTCAACCTGGGCAACGGCGGTCGAGTATTGGTGGAGTGGGGCACGCGTCGTGGATACCACCCAGCAGAAGGGGCCACAACAAAACAGGCCGTAGATATGGGGTATACGGTATACCTCTTAACAAAACAATTTCAATGAGAAAATCTGATTTGAGATGATTTGAGACTATTTTGGATCAACCAGGTTTTGGGCAAAACCATATATGAATCGATGTTCTTTTCATTTTGAAAGGTCGCATCATTGTAGCATTTGATCTGATACTTTCCGAGGTCATTTCTCACCTCCATTTCAAGCAGCAGTTGGAAGGACCACCCCGACGGTCATGGGTAGAGATGGTGGCTGCAGGACCACAAAAGCCTCAGATTTTGATGAGCCATTCCTGGGGCGGCTACTTTCGAGACTTCATGGCTGTGATAGACAAGGCGTGCGTCAAGGATGAGCCGGTCAGGATCTATGATATACGGTATCTCACCGTGGGACATAACTCATATCACAAGTTCAGGGAATGCAGATGATGCAGATGCCTTTTTGAAGAGTAAATTTTAGTTTTGAAATCTATGTTGATGAGCGCCCGGATGACTTTCTTGTCTATGCCATCCTTTTTTTCTGAGCCAACAAAAGGGGCAGTGCAGTTTGTTTTGTTCATCCTTACCTTCATCCATTTTTTTCGTCTGACAATGGGGTACCCCTCCAAATTTGATGGTTTATCAGATCATCATTTTCCCTCTTAAATGGCCCATTTGATGGGATTTTCAGACATACCAATCTTTATTCATTAGTCTTTGGTGCCACAGGTGGTTGCTGACAGAGGATGCAGCCCTTTGACTCCGATTTGGGTTTCTGGTCAAGTGGTGTCAAGTCTAGTTTTCTGCTTTCCATCTCCAAATAGATGCGCTGATTGTGTGCGTGGCATATGTTCCGCGTATCCCCCCATATTTCCCACCACTTTATAGGTTGAAACCAGCCAACTATAAATTATACCCAATTATCCCTTTTGCTCCTGCCTAGATTTAAATTCAAATTCAACAAATATCTTTCCAGGCGGATGGGGATAAATTCTCCATCACCACATCTCAGCCAGGTTTGTACCTTTGCAAACTCGCAGTTTGGGGAGAACTTTGGTCCAACTCTGGAGGAAAGCCCCTTCTTCCGTGCCATCTCCGTGGCAGAAGGCACCTGCGCCAGGGCACCAGGGGCTGATGTGGGACGTCGCCCTGGCACCGAAAGACTTCAATTTTGAAACATGGATCAGGTGTTGCAGAACCCGCCACTCAGGAGTAAAACAATAACACATAAACCAGGTAGTAGAACCACATGTAGTCCCCCATCAACAGGGTATTGTTTAAACATGTTTATAGAAACATATTCACCCCGCTTCGCGTGGGGTGGCCGCCCACACCGCAGGTTTATTTCGGTCCGTGAGAGGGGCTAAGGGTGGTTTTCCCCCGTGGGGGCTCTTCAAGCTAAGAAGTTTCAATAAGAAATCCTTCCAAAACATTGTTTTTGACAGTGTTTTTCCAATGTTTCCAGTCAAACAGACGGTAATTTACACGTTTTTTGCCATAAAGGCAGTAAATCCTTCCAAAACAGTGCTTTTGACAGTGTTTTTGTAATGTTTCCAGTCAAGCATACGGTAATTTACACGTTTTTTGCTATAACGTCAGTCCAAAACACTTGTTTTTGCAGTGTTTTCAATGCTCTGGCATCCAAAAACCCTGCAAAATCTTGCTATGTACAATGTTTTTTTCATTTTTGGCCGTTTTTCCATTGCCGGAAAGCTACCAAAATGACCCAAAATTCCATTTCAATACCCTCTTGCGCTCAGACACCCAAAAATCCTCGAAAAATGTCGAAAACACCACCGTATTCTGGTCTCGGTGCGAAACCGTTTTTGGGCCCCCCCCCAGCTAAAGCTGATATAGCGACTGCTATATTAACAAATGTCATTGAGCATTTAGTGTTGCTGTTGCCCCCCAATAAGCACGCCTTCACCGCCAAAGCGGTGTGGGCGGATTTTGTTTAAACATGGATTAAACATTGGATTTGTTGAAACCGTTTAAGCACGGAAGGGGACCAAGCCTGAAAGGCACTGTGCTGGTGGTGGATCGAGAAGCTGGATCCCTGACCCGGATCTGGTGCGGCCTGGAACTACATTTCACTGACAAACTGCAGAACCTCCGCGGCATGTGCTCAAAAACATGTGAAGTTCTTGATCCAATTCATGCGTACTGGTAATTAAATTGAACAAAGTAGGATTATCATGTTCATATTTTCCAGGACAGCAGTTCACTACACTTTTTCTCATGTGAAAGGTCTGTTGGACTCCAAGCAGTTCACCATGCTGCACAGGAAAGATTTGCAGGTCTACACCCCGAGTGGTCGCATTGGTTCCCAGTTGGTCACTTCGGGCCCTTTGGTGGAAGCGATTGCCGGCTGGGACGTGACATGCTGTGAGGCCACACAGCCCAGCGACCGCCGGCAGATCCTGAACTATTTGGTGAACCCCATGGGAGAGAAGACTCTGAGCTTACGTAGTTACATCATGTCACATCTAAAACATGGCTGGGACATGCTGGGACACTCTGAAATCGTTTTTGGGGATTCTGGGACTATGAGATCTTTTCGGGATTCGGGCATATTTTGGACAACCCAAACAATGAATAGAACCACATAGGAGCTAAAGTCCAGAATCCATGTTTTGACATGTTTTGACTATATACTCAAAATTCCACAACATCCTGAGTCTAAGATCTAATTTTGATGGGTGGTTGGGGTTTTGCACCATCCAGGAATGGACTGGTGAAAGGTGCCGATGGCCATCTAGTCTTGGAACAGGTGGGGGGGAAACTTGGAACTTTCCATATTGGCGCCATGAAATTGTTGACCATTTGAGACCCACCTGCAGGGTTGGAGGAAACTGCTGGAAGATGATGCGAAAGACGCGACCAAAATGCGCACTACAGGTGAGGCAGAATATCTACATGAGGCAGAGCTCTTTCGAGAACATGCAGATGCATTTTCCAATCTGAATCAGATGGTTCGGAACAAAGTCAAAGAAGCAATTTGTGTGCTGGAAACAAGCAAGACGGGATGCAGGATCAACCCCATTGAGCAACGCGGAATTATGTTTGGCAGACTGCGTGAATTCTTGAAGGCTTTGAAGCAGGAGATTTGTGCACACATTGACTTCGAGTATGAGACAGTGACTACGCGTGAAGTAGTGAGCACAATATTCAAAAAGCGCTATATCGACGTTTCACATTCTGAGATTGTGAACGATCGGCCGACCTTTCCGACGTATATTATTGAACACTTGTGGGACATGAGGCAGGTTCGCAATATGTTGCTGACGACATGAGGGACATGAGCAGTGTCCCAAACACTGTTGGTTGCGGGTTGTGTTGCTTCAGGGTTTTACTTTTGGGATGGCTTCAATCCATCAACGAGTTTCGGCTTATTGGGGGTTAGTCCAGGCTAGTGTATATACAGTACACATGTCTGTATATACTGTAACTAGCCGTTTTGCAACCCTGTAAAACATGTAAAAGCTAGCTAAATGGATTCTATTATATCATCAAAAACACATGCAGAAAAGCTGTGACATCTTTGGTTATTTTTCAAGCGCAGTCCTCCACAGCCTCCACAGGTTCTCGGAACTCGTTGCGGGCATTGAATGGTTCGCGGAGGCACGGCAACTTAGCGACACCTCGGCGATCTGGTTGGATCTGGCGGCCTATCGCCATGGCATCGCCGGGGAAATGTTCCGCCCAGAGCCTGGGCGACGGGGCGAGGGCAATGGTGTGGTTTCAAGGTATGATTGAATAGCATGTATATAATAGCAACCAAAAAATATGGGGGTTTAAGTTGAAGATGACTTAAGTATGAACATATGGGATTGATTTCACCATCAACATTCGGGTAAACTCTGTTGCAGAGTATCACGATTTTTTTTTGGGGACGGAAATCCTCTCAATGCCTGCCGATTCCATCATGGGTATTCAGTAAAAAAAAACCGTCCGACGGTGAAGACCCCAAGAATAGATGGTTCAACGTGATTTAACTCATGTTACTCATGTTAATAAACCCTTATCTTGGTCGTGGTGCTTAGTAAAGCCATAACAAAAGCAGTAACAAATCCTGAGGGATGTTCACCTTTGGAGCGAAATGAGGAGCAGGAGAATGTGCTGGGAAAGCTGAACGGAATCACGGAGGGTAGAGCCTTCCTTTGGCCCGGCAATGGTGTGGACATCAACCGGGCTTGGTTCATGCCACTCGTCACAGCTGGAACGACCATGGACCATGGTGCTCTTGAGAAGGGGACATCATGGAAACCATGGGAATATTTCTGTGATGCTCATGACCAGACGTACACATACACAGGGCACAAGATATGAATATGATATGCCGATATGCAGTGTGTGTGAATCTCAGGGTGATTTCATGAGGCTCATGATCCATTGTGCATGGCTTTGAGAACCTGGTGCTTTCGTGCTGAGTTTAATCTGCAGCTCCAGCCTTTCCAGGAATCCCTGCGCCATGTTACCATAAATGATACTAAACTGCCTTCAGGGAATGTAGCATCCAGTTTTCTGCAAAGATGCCAGGTCACTTCCAATGTTTTTGGTGTCCATGACCATGAATATCATTGACGCCAGCATATTTGGCTTTAGGTGAATGTTCTGGAAAATTGCGATCAACCATGATAAATCGGGTACTTCCAGACTTCCAGATCTATATTTCCATGATTTTCATTGATTTTCGTAGATTTTCTAGTTTCGGTGTCCAGTTTCAGGTGCCCATGAAAAGAAGATCTCATCCCCATCCCATTATATATATACACGTATATATTTATATATACACACTGTATATTTTTTTAATCATCCTCCAAGGCATGCGTTGCACGTGACCCGCAAAAGCGCCAAACTCATCGATTTCGTGACCTCCACGGGGGCCGTGGCCTGTAGCGTGGCGTTCCCCGATGGCTCCTGGGCCTTTGGGAACTTTGACGCCAGCATTGCGCAGCAGTTGGTGGAGCTGGATGCCAATGCCAGCAAGGTCTCAATGGATGCCGGTTTTGATGGGTTTTAGATGGTTTTAGATGGTTTTAATGGGTTCCGAATTTATTTTGTTTTTTTTTCATGTTGAAGGATCTGAATTGAATGGGTTGTAATGGGGTTCACAGAATCCTCCCGGTTGATATTGACTTATAGATCTTATAGTTTTAAACATAGGGGTTTTACTAATCTTACATATTTAATGTCAACTCATTATACACCCAGTTCACTACTGAGGGGGATACCAATAGTATTTTGGGGGTAGGCCCCCCAACAGACTCTATTAATCCGGGGTTGACATTATTCATACTATTTACATCTATTTACATTGTAGGTCAAACCGTCCCATGGATAAGATGGGATGATTGCTGCGTAAAAGGAGCTTCACCATGGGAAATGTTTTCTTTCGCTGTCTATGCATGATGCAGGGTTTTGGGTTTCGATGAAACCTAGATCCACACCAACAATGACCCCCTCCTCTACTGTACTTCTGAATTTGGCAATGGCTCTGTATTTTTTTATCTTGAGCGCAGCTGTGTTGCTAGGCCACAGAGCAACGGGATCTCGACATGATCTTCAACGTTCTGAGATCAGCCAAAGGCGGTTTCAAGCGTTTCCAGCAACGACTCTGCCGCATTGCCGCCGGGCCTGTGATTCGAGAGGCTGCAGCACGCGGCAAGGCCGAGGTGCAAAGCCCTCAGATTTTGGGTTTTGGTGATTTTTTGGGTTCTAAAGTTCTAAACCATCTTGAGGGGCTCCAGCTTGACACGCATGGCCAGGATATCTCGCAGATTCTGCGACTTTGCGGGTCCTCAGGCTTGGTCATCAACAGCAGCTCGCTGGGAGGCAGCTTGGGAGAGATGGCAACCCACGTGGCCGCCGCTGCGGGTCACGTTGAAGTTCTTGAAGCGACTGGGCCTGTTGACCGTGGGGCAGTATGCCATCATTTGAGCAGCCCCAAAACCTACAGACTTGGTTGATGAGCATAGGGGCTCACACTCCCCTTAACACTCTTGATATCTCGGTGATTGGGGATTATCTTGATCAAACTGGGATTCTTCAGAATCCCCATCAACCACTATTTGGGGATGTTCCCATGTCGTGGTTTTACTTCCTCTGCTTGAGTTCACTGAGGCCCTTCTAAATCTGAGTGCAGATCCGAATGCAGAGGACCAGATTAACGAGACACCATTGCACTACGCAGCTTTTACGGGACATCTCGATTGCGTGAAACTGCCCCTTGTCGAAGGCCAAAGGCCATCGAGGTACATTTAGAGCGTGCTGCTTTTGTGGTTCAGCATACATATGGAATCAGATGGACATATGGTTACCCCCCCGAACAGATGGAAAAGTAAATGACTGTCAAAACAGATACTCTTGATAATCACATCTTGCAGTGGGAACAGATTATGGTAATTATTTGATATTATTTGTACATGATTTGCCTGTTGAAATTAGGATTTCCCAGTGCCAGGTGAAACGGTCGTTTTCGCTCCATTTCGCTCCTGATAGCTCCGTTCACCAAGGCTTTTGTCCCGGAGTGCCAATGTTTGTGCTGAGTCAGCCTTTGGTGAAACGCCTCTGGACGTTGCTAGCGACAACATCGCAGAATTCTGTGGCTCGCCGGCCAGAAGGGAGCATGAAGATGGTAGTTGTATGTAGTTGTGAAATGTTGTGAAATAAACATGCTTCTACCGATTCTACCGTATATTGATGTATATTGATACTCCTTCCCCCCAATATGACATTCTGAGTACGTTCCCCTATATGGGCCCCCCAAATGAACAGACTATAACGGACATGTGGAATAAACCATACCCAACTGGGGTTTCTCATTGGAATTGCCATGATTTACCACATTGCTTGCCAACTGAGTTTCCGTATTTTTTTGGCTTGTTGGCAACAAGCACGCAGGTGGTGTGGAGACGCGTAGCATTTGCACACTCCTGGACATTTGGGCGGACTGACAGGTTGGGTCGTCCGTTGGGTCGTCCAATCGGGCTACCAACGGACCCACAAAAGGCAAGCGCCTTTTTGAGGGACCATTGGAACCATCCCAAAATGGGAAAAGTTAATGATTCATGGTTTTGCAGGGCAAAGCACTCTGCAAATGTAAATGGAACAAGAGTTGTGAAACTCTTGTGGTGCCACAATTGCTGCGCCATCTGAACTCTCTGAAGCGTTTGCTGCGGAAAAGATATGAACTTGCTGTGGCTTATAACATCTTATAACACTTTTATTTGTTCAGTGCTTCGTTGGTAAAAACCAGACGGACAGGGGTTTTGGTGTTGGCCAAACTGAACCCATCAACCTGCCCATTGGGGATCGGATGGTTGGTCCATACCACTTCTGGTGAGTTTCTAGTAATATACCCTTTCTCGTTACACCAGGTAGTGGGTTTTCATTCTTGGGTCAATCCCATAGTCCTTTTCTACGCTTGCTTAAATGATCACTTCCTACTTGGCTTACCACATTCAATGTCAACTCCGGATGAATCAACCTGACTTAGAATTGGGGGTGTAGCATTTTATCATTATTTGAGGGGGGCGGTGCCCCAGGAAAAACTAACATAGATGTGGAAAATGGCACATTTCTGGATGAATTACCTATTTGAATGGTGATTTTCCACATCCATCTAGTTTGTCCCAGCGAACCCCCCCAATTAATCAAAGCCGCCCTGACCTTGCCATAGGACACGCTGCACAGCTACTAAGGCCTATTTGCAAGTCTTCCAGCGTTTGCTGGACGAGCCTCTCCCCAATAAAGCAGCTGACCAAAAGCTACCCATTTGGGAGATGCTTGGCCAATGGCACTTGTGAAAGGACATGAACGGGAAGCGATATCGACTCATTTCAGTAAGTTTCGACTGAGCTATTTGTTTTGCAGGATTTAGACCTTGAAGGTAGTCTTTTTTTGCGTAATTCTACAGTACATGAACCGGAAAACAACTACCACATATATGATCATATATGATCATATATGTTTGATTGAAAAACATGATCAAAAAAAATCCAAAAACAGATATGTGCTTATCAATACAGGAAGGAGGGAAGATAGGAAGGAAGGAAGGAAGGGAGGGAGGGAGGGAGGGAGGGAGGGAAAAGGGAGCAAGGAAGGGAGGAAGGGACTGATGGGACGGATGGAATGGATGGAATGGATGGAATGGATGGAATGGATGGAATGGATGGAATGAGAATTCAATCTTGTTTGATACGTCATATATGCCTCACACGGTCCGCATTCTGAGGAAGTATGCGAGGATGGCCCAAGTGGCTGGCACGCCAAATGGAAAGGACGAAACACTGTTTGACCAATCATTCCCAATCGATCTTTTGACATCATATTTTATGAACATGATATAATATGCATATATATATATATTAATATCTATATATATATATTATATGTACAATTCAATGTGTATATATAAGCATTTGTGTATGTTTCAGAGACGATTAATATGTATATATTTACATGCATATCCAGATACATGGCCATGGTAGCCACCCAAAACTTACCTTTTTGCCATGATCTGCATGGTTGGGCAGAACCTACCTTTCTGCTATGATCTACATCATATACACATATTGTTAATATATTTGTGTCCTATATATATACAGTGTATATATACAGTGTATATATATATATTATATATGTTATAGAATCCAGCTTTAGTTCCTACAGTCGGCCCCTCCGATCCAATGGTAGTGAGTTTGATTGCATGAAATTTGTGGTTCTCAGTGTTATTTTTGGAGGTCCCCTGAGCTGTGGTTCTCGCGTCCGGTGATGGTTGATGGTTTCCTACTTCCACCTGGGACGATCCAAACAAGTGAGGGCCCTGCTGGGGTTATGACGCCAGTCATTCCTGCTTAAAGACTTCTGGTCCCTATAGCAACAGGGATTCTTCGATATAAAACTGAGTGAAACATAGTGAAACTATAAAACTGTATAGCTGTACTTCTTGAGATTATACAACTACCTGGGATAGTCATCCAGGTACCAAATGGGGCTATCCGGTTTGTCCATAAGTGTATCCCATTCATAACTGAGTTCTCATAAAATCATAAAACATCCCGCTTTTTTAATGGGCCGTGGAGTTAGTTATTTGGTTACGTAACCCCAAACATACCTGGGTCGATTTCATGGGTTATAACTCCCGCAAACCAATTAGCTAATCATTGCTATTGGGCCCCCTCCAAAGGTGAGCATTCGCCCAAAAAATGGATGGTCAAAACATGGTGGCTGTTGGTTGTCCTGATTGGAGGGTCAGCTTGGAGGCCATGACATCAGAACCTGGTGGCTGTCAGCAGTTCCAGGACTTCTCTTGGGAAGCTCACGACATCTTCAATGGTGAAACCGCCCAGAACCTGCGGTCACAAGGTGTTGGAAGAGGGTTGTTGGGTTGCAAAAAGGGGATGAACCATGGCTTCTTTGGTGTCATTAGAATATCGTTTGACTCCATGACTCGATATATTGGGTTGACTCATGATAGTATATGTCCACGTTTTTTTTGATTCTATGGATACTGAAGATTCGCAGGCCTGAAGATCTCTTGAAACTGTTGAAACTTCCAGCCAGGTTGCAAGGCTAGCTGACGCATGGTGGAGGACAGGTGAGAGCGGCCCACATAGGGACTCTTCGGCTGTTGGTTTTGGGAGCCTTCCCATGATCCTAATGTTAGACCATGTGGGTACCTTCAAGGTGGTGTTGAAAACCCCCAGTAGTGGTGGTTTATCGGGGGACTGCCCTCCCAGTCATGGGGGATCGCAGCTCATGTGGGATTGTTTCAGCGTAGTTGTTTGATGTTGTTGGTCAAGCAGGTGCCATTTGACATCGCTGCTGTCTTGCTGTCTTGCGAGCGAATGAAATGTGCTGCTCCTGCTGTCTCAGAGTGTCCTGCGAACACATGGGCCCGCAACGAACTCACTGGTCCTCCATAAACAAACAGCTGTCTTGAGCAGCAAAGGAGACAATCAGCTGCAGTGACAACTACCTGTTGATGACCCTGGTGCACAGAAAACTAGCTGGAATTTATGGATGTGAATTCCCCCTGAAATATGGAGACATAGGTCTTCAACATTCTTAAACCATCCCTACATCCCACATTTGACGCTTTGAAGACATCCACTCGGAGCACATTGACAGCTTCTGACCAGTTTGACAACGCACCGTTGCCTGGCACAGACTCCTTGGAGGACCCACGGATTTGTACATAAGCAGATAACAAGGCTTGGTAAATGTCCCATTTCGGAGATACACATATTCTAATTTTTATATGATCTACATTGATCTACAGCTTCTATAACTTGCGTATATATATATATTATATGTATTATATGTCACTATGTCGCCTTGAGCTGTTGAAGATGATCTCCTTAAATGGGACATGGATCAGCCCAGAGTGTGGCAAAGGGACTTCCCGGAAGTTCCGACTGCTCGCTGGACTTATCTGGGCAGTTCTTCAAAAAAATCTTGCTGGGCGCTGTGGACCTCGCGGATGACCCGGCCAGACCAGCTTGCTGCAAAACACCATGGAGCATTGTGCTGGTGAGGCAGGAAGCAGTTTGGGGATGTTTTGGAGAGTTTGGCCATGTTTGCCGGCTGCATGGTATGTTTTGATGCCTTGCTGCGAAAGGAATGTCGAACTATGTTGAGAAAACTTGACCATCTTGTCTCCAGCGAAGAAGCTTTCAAAATGCCGCTTCAAACTGCCACAGCAAAACATGCATGGGAAATCTGTGCGCTATTTCAAGTTTTTCACATCTTGCGCTTTCCAAGTTTTGCAGCTTGAAATCTTGGATGAAGCACAACCATGGTCGACGTTGTCCGCTGAATCCAGGCTTGGAGATCCCAGGTCAGGCACCAAGTGCACCAAGGACCGTCGTTTCAGGATACATTGAATCTCAATAAATATCATGTGTATTTGTTTAAACATATAGTTATGAAGTATATCTCTATCATGGTGTACATAATATACATAATGTAGACATATATACTATACATATATTCTGTTCATATAGTATGTAGTATACGCTGTAGATGCTGAGGCTCACCGACCTGAGGATGTCAGCGTCTGAGCCGTGCAGGAATATGGAATCCAGCAAATCCGTATACGTATATATATATATATAAATAATATATATATATATATTATATTATATTATATATATATATTACATAATATACAATATATCTTTGGATGTTCAAAATTGACAAATGATGTTCACATTCTGAAACGGGGATGGGCTCAAGCATTTCTTCAGCATGGACTGCTTGATCTAGCTAGAGACACACAGACATGTGCACACAGCACAAGCCATGTTTACTAAATCAATGTTTGGTAAACACATATGCCTAAACTTGGAGACTCATTGCTTCTTGTTGCATCTGGTTGCATTCTAATTCTGACTGATTCCATGCTAGGCTGCATGCTCACCTAGGCGGTTGCTTTGCTGAGTGCGTGGGGTAGGCCTGCATCTGTGTCAGCTTGATCTCCGACGTTCTGAATGGAGCTATCCCCCTGAAATAATGAGCTCACCATTGAACATGAGAAATGATAGAGATTCAAGATATTTCAAGATGATTTAGATATATTTAGATAATAGATTCCAATGATTTCCAATGGTTTCCCATGGTTTTCAAGGCAGTTTCAGTGAGCATTCTCTGATTCCACCAGCACGATGGAGGGAGCTACGTTTTTTGAGCTTCCCTAGCATCTGACAGTTATATTAGAGCCATAAAGATAATCATAAACACACCATAAATACATAATAATAATACATATAAGTACTGAGTTACTCAACTATGAACAGTTATATTAGTTATATCATAACTTACATAATGATGCAGCATATTGGGCTCAAGTCATTGATAGTTCTGCCGTTCTGCCTGCAACTCGACTTCCTGAGGCAATGGAAGGTGCCGAATGGTGCCGGTCCGTTCGTTGCGATGAATCATTTCTGTGTGCGTATAATATATGATAGTAGCATATAGTAGTAATAGTATGATTATCATATGATAGATAGTAATAATAATATGTAATAATGTGTAATAATATGTAATCATATATAATACTGGAATGATATCTGCAATACATGCAATATAGTTTCCTGCTGAAAGCGACAAGTCATCTGTGAATGTTCTAACTGATAATTGTCTATTTTCGATCCCTAAACCATTGATGACGATCCCTATGCGAATTGTATCCTTTTTCGCAGGGGTGGTTCACCCATCAATCAGTTTTTTTTTCCCCAATAGATGTCGTTGAAGAGCCCCATTTTGGTTGATTGATCCCCCATTTGGTGTTCCTCATTTGGTTTGATTTCAATTTCTTCATGCCATATCCTATTTTTTTGTGTGTTTATATATGCCCCGATTCTGTTTTGCATACCCCATTTTGACCGCTGAAGCGAGTCCCGGTTCGTCATTGCATAATGACCACTCTGTATGGCTGGTCAAATTCCCAGCCTAGTGGTCTATCATGGTCTATCTACACTATAACTCAACAAACCATATGGTGACATGGCTCTCACTTCCCGACTTTTCCATACTTTTCCCAAGTTTCCCCATTTCGGGTTTCGCCGGGTCCAGGGCGACATGTGGAGCTCTATCCGGACACCGATGATGAGATGCAGTGGCCTCCAACTGCCGCCTATCTTCCACCCAGGCAGTGCCCGGCCACAGAGTTCCTGGAGTCCTTGATGTGTGCCTGGGTGGAAATTTCGGGCGGTTTCTAGATTTATTGAACATTGAAGAATGATGAATGTTCTTGATTTGTGCTTGAAGTTTG
The DNA here is from genome assembly GCA_947184155.2 of Cladocopium goreaui. Lineage (NCBI taxonomy): Eukaryota > Dinophyceae > Suessiales > Symbiodiniaceae > Cladocopium > Cladocopium goreaui. The sequence goes on along the minus strand of CAMXCT020000140.1, from coordinate 48,560 downwards.
ACTTTAGAATATTTTAGATACGCCCCCCTTTTTTTGCTAAGGCCGTTCGTTGGCTTTTGCAGGTTTTTGCGCGACACAATCTTCGGGTGTGCATAAACATGTGTTTTGAACCATAAAACTTATGCCCCTAGACCCAGTCCAAGTTGTCAGACAGGAAATAGGGGGGTTACAGTAGTCGTCAAAATATATATATATATTCCCTTCTCAATGGTCATAACTGTCATAACTTGGGGGGCGTTCGAGGGCTAAATCACCCATCCAACCTGTAGACAGCGTAGATGGCCCGCCATGTCCCACCTCACCAGGTCCGATGAAGACGAGTTTCGTGCGGGCCGTGCGTGTGCTGGATCTTGCTGCAGCTCTGCCTACGCTGCCAGTGACGCCATTGACGCCATCCACGGAGTCATGCCTGGGGAGTTGATGTAAATATGTATATATATATAATATATATATATATTATTATATATATATATCATATGTATATATATATATAGTAATGGCAACACCGGATTAATAACCCCCCCACAAGGTCAGATGGACCTTGTAAGGTCTTTCCTAGTTTTCCCCCTAAATAAATACCCCCTTGGAAGGGGTTGATTAATAAGGGGAACCCTCTGGTTATTATTAATGGGGGACATGGGCTCATGGGGGGGTACCCTTTGGGAGTATCCAAACTGATGATTTTTATTAAGAATTTAATTAGAAATCAATCATTTGGGGAATAGTTGTTTTTTCCAGATTTTCATGATCAGCAGTGATGGGTTCTGGTGTTCATGAGGTTTCAACTTAAGTATAGAATAAGGAAACCATTTGAAAATAAAGAGAGTAGGAAAATGAAACAAAATGGGATTTCAGCACTGGAGGTTGATTAATCAGGTCCAGGCAAAAGAGTTCATTAATCCAGGGGGACCACCCTGTTTTTAAATTACATTTTTTTTGGGGCAGTGGGGGGTCGATTAATCCGGAGGGGTTGATTAATCCTGACTTGACATTACTAGTATATGTATGTATGTATGTATGTATGTATGTATGTATGTATGTATGTATGTATGTATGTATGTATGTATGTATGTATGTATGTATGTATGTATGTATGTATGTATGTATGTATGTATGTATGTATGTATGTATGTATGTATGTATGTATGTATGTATGTATGTATGTATGTATGTATGTATGTATGTATGTATGTATGTATGTATGTATGTATGTATGTATGTATGTATGTATGTATGTATGTATGTATGTATGTATGTATGTATGTATGTATGTTATGTTATGTTATGTATGTATGTATGTATGTATGTATGTATATATATATATATGTAGGTGCATATGTATGTATATATCGTATATCACCTATATGTATACATACAGGTGCGTTTTACTATGGCAGCCATGGCATTTGTTTAATTCGTGAGCTTTTTGGATCTGGGATGTGGGGGGTCATGCCACGGTGGCAGCTCTGGAGCTGCCAAAGGTTTTGATCCATCCCCAGGCAAAACTGGGTGAGGGTTGTCCCACTAGGCACATCATCTTGCGAAAAACACTCTTTTTGGCCCGTAAGTAGCAATTGCCAGTGAATTCCAGTAACGGATTTTCCTATTGACAGCTTTCAGCAATTGCAGCAATATGCCTTGGCCATCACCTTGCATCACACGAGTCCAATACAAACCCAAACCGTTATTACTCCATCCCACCCGACCCCAGGTCTAGAATGTGCAACAGTCCTGAAGAGTCCTGGTTTTCACACCAAATGGGCGCTCAGCTAAGCCATTGTGGATGTTCATAGCCCATTTAGATCCATTTAAGTAGATGGTCCCATGTTGCACATCGTTTTGTGCCATTTTCAAGGGTTAACCATCCACCCACATGGTGATTCATAGGGGCTTGTCCAAGAATGGGACACCCCAAAATCCAATGGTTTGTCCATGGATTTCCCCCAATAAGAAGTGCAGTTTCGGGTATCGCCCATTTCTGCCCAAATATGATGTCTGTTATCCCATGATATCTCCATAAAATGGTTGGCCATGGTGGGCTATTTTTCCCTATTTTCCCCTATTTCTTGATCATTTTCTTGTCCCAGCGAGGATTTCACTTCCAGGGTCAGTTGCCGTTCCGACGAGTCCGATTCCCACGACGAAGCCACGGATGTTGCAATGACGGAATCGACCCGGACTTCGAAGCGAAGCAAAAAAACGGCAGCGGTGACCAGTGAAGTGCTACAGGCGGCGCAGTTAACTGGAGATTTGGCCTTAAGGAGGGCGCGCGCCATGAACTGTGATGATGCTTGGTGGTTGTTTGGTGGTCAACTTGGGGATGAAAAATTGTGGAGTGTGCTCATTCTGGGCCAGTTTGGGATATTTTTGTTAGAAATCCCTTTACTTTTCTATGAAGTTTGACCCATGTCAGAATGGTCACTATTGAATAGTGGTTGGATTCCATTTTGCTGTTGCTTCTGAACCCGACCCTTATCACATCCGTTTGGGCGGATCTTTGTTATTGGTCATTTGACCCAGAAATCTCGTTCTCCGAGGCAGAGCCCCCAAAGGCGCGCTGGGGTGTGAGTGTCAAACCAAAGTCCAGGGCAGCTGGCGCCTAAGTTCAAATCCTGACCCAGCACGTCACAAGATGTCACAAGACAGGTGTGGGCACCTGTGGGTCAGTTGCAGGGTCCCTGAAAATGTCCCACAGAGAAGCAGACACATTCCAGCCAACAAAGTTTTTTCTGCACAACTTGATGACCATCACATCCATCAGGGACCGTGATTCAGATTTGTTGACTCACACTGATAGCTCCAAGCATGCTGCATCTGGGATGTTTACTTGGTGTTTTTTGTTATGTCGAGCAGGCAACAGGGAGTCCAAGTGGCCCAAAAACTTCATTTGGCAAACAGAAGCAGAGAAAAATCCCAGCTGCTGCTTGGTGCTCAAAACTTGGGAATCCCTTCGAGAGCACCAAAGTCTAGTGCTTCAAAGGCTCGATGAAGATGGGGAGATGGGGACCCCGAGTCAGAGAAGATTTCCGCAAGATGAACAAGATGCTGAATCCAAAAAAAGACACACGGTAGATTTCATCAAATTTCATCCCACGGCATTCCTCCACACGTTTCATCTCTATCTCTATCTCTCTCTCTCTCTAGTCTATGCTCGTGCTCTTTACAGGTCTCTTGTTTGTATAATCCGCAGGTGATAAGAATGTGTGGATATCATATGATACAGATAGATGATGATAGATGTGTGTGGATATCATCGAAAGACCGAACCTTGCGGAAATTTTGCTTTGAGGTATTCATATTATTTTCTTGCAACTTCCAGTTGCGAGCTGTACTGCATGCGATGTAAGATGCGTAGTTTGGCTCATTTGCTGGACATTACGTGCCGCAACATTTGATTGACAGAAGTGTCTCTGAAGACAGCCAGTATGCACATGTCAAGGACCTTGTTCTTATTTTTGATGGATCACGTTGGCACATGCCAACATCAAATGTTGCGTTAATGCGAGACTGCATGGTTGCATTTGAATTAAACCCAAGCCTCATGTACAGGATGATGACAGGTTTGCCAAGAAGGTCATAAGAAGGTCATGGACCCGATGTCAGGCTATTTGATGTTGATGAAACTATGGGTATACTGCCCTATGTAATGTCGCAAAAATTGGATCCCTAGAATCCCGTGGTTTATCATTTCTCTCCATTGAACACCCATTTTGGGACCATTTTGCAATAAACCCATATTGCATATTTTTGCATCATATTGCGCAATGTTCCTTCGAAAAAAGAACTAAACTGGTGGCAAGTCAGGCCTTTTCTGGCCACACAACTGGCTGAGGAAGAGAGGCGAAAAACGACTCTTGGATCTCTTGGTCAAAGCGTAACATAGTCGTTTTGGGCCCAGAGTCCAACCCCAGATGAATGTCGACCCCTGGGTTTTGGTTCCTTTGTGGCACCATCTGAACATCACCATGCTTATATAGTGTAGATATATAGCATATAATATGTTGATTTGGGATTCTCCTATTTGAAATTGTGTTTTGTATTGTTTTGTTTGAATCGGGCTGTCTCTAGACACCTCCGTAACTTTAGTACGTTGTATGCCGTATGCCTTGCAATATCAGTTGGCTCGCATAACATTAAATAACTAAGATTTCGCAGTAGTGGTGAACCTGCACCCAGAGATCAATGAGACATAAGTACAGATACATAAATGTGCGTTTGCACGATTCCCAATTGCTCATTCGGGGCCCGGCATGGTTTTGTAAAGCTTTTCTCCTTTCTCTTTAATATAGCCAATAAATAATCCACCGGTTCAATGGTTGGTCGCCTATGAGGATGGCATTTTTATGGGGCATCCATGGCTTGTCTCAAAATCCCATCATACATCGCCCAAGAGATCCAGCAGAATTCGCTGCAAAATGCCCATGTCATGGGCCGATCAGTGAAGCTCCTGCCAGATATGGCTCGCATGTTTTAACTGGGAGACTCCCAACCAAAAAATTGTGACATAAACAGAACAAACAAGGGAATACTAAGCATGGCTGATAGGTACCAAACGTGGTTGATTTCCTGGGTTGACTGATCTTCCAAATTTGACCAGCTGAGGTCAAGTCATGTTCCCTTCAGGTTGCCTCCCAAAGAGGCGGTAAGATCCATCCAGCTCGGAAAACAAACGGCGGTGCTTCTTCACAGATTGGTCCGCGGTGAAAATCGTCAATTTCAAGGATTTTCCTTGCATCAATTCTTAAGTGGGTAACAAGGCTCAGGGGAGAGAAGAACTCATTGACTTTCCAATGTTCAAGATAAAATCTGTCTGCAGACACTAACCTCCTGCAGATGCTACCCAGTAAACGAACACATAGCTATGGACTCTGGACCCTTACTGTAGAACATGATCATACAATATCATACATGATCTATAGATATCTATAGGCCATGTTCATCCTATTTCCATAGCAACACTCTGAGATTTTTGATCCTTGGGATGAGCCATGATACCAATTGACGTCGATGACGTGGCATGGTCGTGCTCAACAGAGCTTCGTATTGCGATCATGGAAGTGGAGCATACACAACTTACACAGAATACACAAAAATACGCAATACGAAACTTTCAAAGAAGCACTTTCTGGATAGATGATACAAGTTCAAACTGTTGGGCACAGATCGCCAAGTTCGGACGGTTTCTGACTCTGTTGGGAAACAGTTGCCGCAACGGGCGAACGGCTGGAAAGAGCGCCAGCAGGGACTGTTGATGCCGCAGGAATGGATGCAATAGCAGTCATGTCCCCAAATACAATACTACATGAGCTGCCGACTCGTTTGCGAATAAATTCTGCTTGATACAATATAATATAATATAGTATAATATTTACTGTAGATGAAATAGAAAACATGCCAGCAAACACAACAAGAAAACACCAAGACAGCTTGAACTTAAAAATAGATCGTAGGCATACTCTTGATGCATTTTTGAGTCGCAGGTCAATTTTATGGATGTGTGAAGTGTTCTGACTTTGAAACGGAGGGACTCCAAACATTGCTTGCATTTTGATTAAGCTGACGGGTCCCTCGCTTGCCGTCACGGGGGGAAAGATTGACGTTCACCGCATCGACGCGGTCGAACCACGCCGTGGCAGTGGTACCAAGACGCGGAGGGGAAACCTGGGGAAAAAGTGCTGGACATTGAGCTTCGGGGGTGCCAAATTCAGCTTTGAATGCGGTAAATCGACGCATGGATCCGAATGGTACAGATGGTCTGCGGGAGATAGTTTGTGCAAGAGTTGGACATCTACCATGGCCATACCGATGTCCTCCGTGATCAGTGAGTGTCAGGCGGATCAGCTAATGGATCCAGTGATCCAATCACAGTCATCATTCATGATCAATATCAAAGTCACCCAAGCTGCCATTCACTTGATCAACTTGATGACAATGTTGTGTCCATTCTCAGTTGTGGCATTTTTGGATATTTTTGGCACCCGATGGAGGTTGCAAGCTCTACATGTTGCAGCTATTGAGGCCATACCAGCAGCATGAGAAAACATGTTTGGCATTGGCCCAAGATTATCACTATCCATTGGCATTGTGGGTGGTGGGACAACCTATACTGTACCACTGTACTGCATAAGTTAGAAACTTGTACCGGGGGTTCATCCCACCTATACCTAGCATAGTGAGCTGGCCATGTATAATAGACGTATAATATACAGTATACCCATGGTATCGCCTGGTTGTGAACCATTGTGAACCACTTTATGCTGGGATGCGTATCCCACTATAACCCAGGTGATGCCAAACAATGGGCTGAATGACTTTGAGGGTGGATCTGCCACAACTCTGCATTATTATGACGATTCCATACGATTCCATCTTTTGCAAGACCGAAAGATACCGAAAGCCTAAAGTGGACACTCCAGAGATCTTACATGTGCAGCAAGTACTGCAGTAGGACTCAAACATCAATCTTCTGTCAACTTCAATCAACTTCCCATTTGATTCCCATTTGATCCCCGTCAAAAAATCACACCCGCAGGTCACCAGCGGCATGTTGATGAGAGGCGACCAAGCGCTTGAGAGCCTGGGAGCCACGGATCTCCGTGAGGCGGGAAGTTGGCCATGGCCATGACAAGGCTTCCTCTGAAAATTGAAGGAAACACCTCCGAAACCATGGCAAAAACTAGTGATTCATCATCATTTTCTCATCATTTTCTCATTATTTTCTCCATAACTTGCCATGACATTTATCATATTTATCTATCTATCTATCTATCTATATTTATCTTTTTTTTGCCTGAGCTCCAGAAATGTGGGATCCACAAAAGCCACGATCAATCCAACTTGGAGGGTAGCATTGTTTGATGCTTAAATTACTCAAGAAATTATCCAATTATCCAATTATCAGTGATAAAAAATATCGTAAAATATCAATCAGAAGGCAACTCTCACCTATCTGAAGGGCTCTTCTTGTTATATCCGTGCGTAGTTGAGCAGTTTCAATGACCCCCAGTTGATTGATGATTATGTGGGGTCATACTACCCTTTTCAGATACTGGGCATTATCATAATTCATTATTCATTACTTTCTGGGAATCCCGATGCAGTTATATGAGTTATACCATTTCCCACGAAATCCCACGAAGAATCCAACACATCAATGGACAATTCCCCATTGATTTCGATGATTGTCCTGTGAAAACCTCCATGTAGTTCGGGGGTTTCCCAGCCATGTTTGATTCCCGAATAAATATGGATAATATCATGGATTTTACCCATGGGCCATGATGGTTTAGACTTTTCAACTATTTCATCCGTGTATTACTCTGGTTGGTGGTTTGGAACATTTTTTATTTTTCCATATATTGGGAATAATCATCCCACTGACTTTCATATTTTTCAGAGGGGTTGAAACCACCAACCAGTACTGTATAGGAATCCAATGAGTAGCGATTTTCATCGATTTTCCGATAGGTTTTTTCCCAGCCTTTCGAGGTGATGGTGGCCTATGCTCGTTCTCGTTGGGCCTGCGACTTAGGGCGTTGAGGGACCCTAAAAACATAGCCATTGTGACATTGTGATGGAGAAAGATGTGAAATCTATGGCCATGAAAAATCCTAGAAAAACATGGTGAAGATGACGATGAACGATAGTGGCTATGGGATTGTGGAGTTCCTTCTGTTCTTGACCCCAAAGACCTGGTTGGAGAGCACCCAATCGTCCCCAAATCATTGAAGCTCTGGACTCATCACTCCACATTGTTCCACCCTTTCCAATTCTTCACTGGTTTGATTTAAGTTGTTTGTTTTGGACATGCCAAAGCTGGGCTTAGCCATTTTAAGCCTGTTTGAGACCCACGACTCAGGGATATCCCTTAAGATCCACTTCTGTGAAGCGAACTTTCCAACTTTCGAATTTTCTGATCCAAACGAATCTCAAGATCCCGAGCCTTAGAGGCCTGCCAGCCCATGCTACAATCTGCCGCAGATCGGCTTGCAGCACTGGAAGGCGGTGGTTTTGCCGTGGTTGCCAGAATCATCCCAGTGAACAGGAATGTAAATGGTATTCTCCGTTAATCAGACATGGCAAGCTGGGAAATCCACTCCAACTGGTGTTTTACACGGAAAATCAAAGAAAATAATCCAATAAATCTGGCGTTTTCCATTGCCATGTTTGATTGCCCGAGGGTATGTAAGTCTGTTTGAACATGTTTGAACCACATTTTTCAGAAGGGAATGATCCTGATGGTCCCTCAGTGACACGGCGGCAGGAAGTCACATGCACTTGCTCCAGGCATGGCTTTGGGCGAGTTCTTTGCAAGCCACGCTACAAGTACACTTGCCCGAACACACTTCGACACATTCATGTACACACACAGTATCATACTGTCTGTACATATATATATATATAGTATATATATTATACACATATTCTGCATGTATATGTACAATTGAATATACATACATATACATATATATATATATGTGTACATGTGAGACACACACACACACAATTGTCTAGTCTTAGTAGATTTGTGCGGGGCGGAGACCTGAAGGGATCCCCTCTGCATCTATCCACAACGGCTTTGTGTTTTTGTTTCTTGTTATTTTTTTTGTTCTTTCATCCCATGGTATTTCTTGGGGGCTGAAAGCATCCCATGTGTAGCATCCCATGTGTTGCTGAAGCGACGGCTTCAGATGCTGGCACCTGCTTTGGTGGCTTTGTCCCGTTGTCGCTGGCCACACCCGGAGAACGGAGCTCGGCCTTGAATTTCGACATTGAAAAGGGTGGGAACTGCATGGAACCTCCAAACCATGTCACCATGTCTATTTGGTGGTTTCCAAACCATAGAAATGGGACTAATGGGATATTTCCATGTCTTCCAGATCTTTTTCCATGTCTTCCAGATCTTTTGACCATAGAAATGGAATGAAACGAGACTATTCTGGGGATTTCTGGGGTATATAATGTATATATATATATACATACATACATACGCCTATACATTCTTTATTCCCAAAAGCATCTTCGATGCTTGGGTTCTCGTTTAGTTGCACTCGCCGCGGGGGAGCGAGACTGAGTGGTCGACGGAGATGTGTTGGATGGAAGGAAGGAAGGAAGGAAAAGGAAGGAAGGAAAAGGAAGGAAGGAAAAGGAAGGAAGGAAAAGGAAGGAAGGAAAAGGAAGGAAGGAAAAGGAAGGAAGGAAACGGAAGGAAGGAAAAGGAAGGAAA
>CAMXCT020000140.1:0-39234 GCA_947184155.2 Cladocopium goreaui | reverse complement strand
GGATGAAGCCGTGGAAATAGCTCGGGGAAATAGCTTGGGGAAACTTCGCTGGGAGGGAGCGAGACCGGATGCTCGACGGGATGAAGCCGTGGAAATAGCTTGGGGAAACTGCGCTGGGACAGAGCGAGACCGGATGCTCGACGGGATGAAGCCGTGGAAATAGCTTGGGGAAACTGCGCTGGGAGGGAGCGAGACCGGATGCTCGAGGGGATGAAGCCGTGGAAATAGCTTGGGAAAACTGCGCTGGGAGGGAGCGAGACCGGATGCTCGACGGGATGAAGCCGTGAAAATAGCTTGGAGAAACTTCGCTGGGAGGAAGCGAGACCGGATGCTCGACGGGATGAAGCCGTGGAAATAGCTTGGGGAAACTGCGCTGGGAGGGAGCGAGACCGGATGCTCGAAGGGATGAAGCCGTGGAAATAGCTTGGGGAAATAGCTTGGGGAAACTTCGCTGGGAGGGAGCGAGACCGGATGCTCGACGGGATGAAGCCGTGGAAATAGCTTGGGGAAATAGCTTGGGGAAACTTCGCTGGGGGAGCGAGACCCGATGCTCGACGGGATGAAGCCGTGGAAATCGCTTGGGGAAACTTCGCTGGGAGGGAGCGAGACCGGATGCTCGACGGGATGAAGCCGTGGAAATAGCTTGGGGAAATAGCTTGGGGAAACTTCGCTGTGAGGGAGCGAGACCGGATGCTCGACGGGATGAAGCCGTGGAAATCGCTTGGGGAAACTTCGCTGGGAGGGAGCGAGACCGGATGCTGGACGGGATGAAGCCGTGGAAATAATAGCTTGTGGAAACTTCGCTGGGAGGGAGCGAGACCGGATGCTCGACGGGATGAAGCCGTGGAAATAGCTTGGGGAAACTGCGCTGGGAGGGAGCGAGACCGGATGCTCGACGGGATGAAGCCGTGGAAATAGCTTGGGGAAACTGCGGTGGGAGGGAGCGAGACCGGATGCTCGACGGGATGAAGCCGTGGAAATAGCTTGGGGAAACTTCGCTGGGAGGGAACGAGACCGGATGCTGGACGGGATGAAGCCGTGGAAATAGCTTGGGGAAACTTCGCTGGGAAGGAGCGAGACCGGATGCTGGACGGGATGAAGCCGTGGAAATAGCTTGGGGAAACTTCGCTGGGAGGGAGCGAGACCGGATGCTCGACGGGATAAGCCGTGGAAATAGCTTGGGGAAACTGCGCTGGGAGGGAGCGAGACCGGATGCTGGACGGGATGAAGCCGTGGAAATAGCTTGGGGAAACTTCGCTGGGAAGAAGCAAGACTGGATGCTGGACGGGATGAAGCCGTGGAAATAGCTTGGGGAAACTTCGCTGGGAGGGAGCGAGACAGCATGCTGGACTGGACAAAACCGTGGAAAATAGCTTGGGGAAACTTCGCTGGGAGGGAGCGAGACCGGATGCTGGACGGGACAAAACCGTGGAAATAGCTTCGGGAAACTGCGCGGGGAGGGAGCGAGACAGCATGCTGGACGGGACAAAACCGTGGAAAATAGCTTGGGGAAACTGCGCTGGATGGGAGCGAGACAGCATGCTGGACGGAAAGCTGTGCTGGGAGGAAGCGCGACAGCATGCTGGACGGGACAAAACCGTGGAAATAGCTTGGGGAAACTTCGGTGGGAGGGAGCGAGACAGCATGCTGGACGGAGAAGAAAGCGTGCAAATAGCTTGCGGAAAGTTGCGCTTGAAGGGAGCGAGACAGCATGCTGGACGGGATGATGCCGTGGAAATAGCTTGAGGAAACTTCGCTGGGAGGGAGCAAGACAGCATGCTGCACGGAGACGAAAACTGTGGAAATAGCTTGCGGAGAGCTTTGCTGGGAGGAAGCGCGAGAGGATGAGACAGCATGCTGGACGGAGAGGAAACCGTGCAAATAGCTTGCGGGGAGCTTCGCTGGAAGGGAACGAGACAACTGGACGGATGGGAAACCGTGGAAATAGTTTCGGAGAGCTTCGCTGGGAGGAAGCGAGATAGCATGCTGGACGGAGAGGAAACCGTCCAAATAGCTTGCGGAGAGCTTCGCTGGGAGGGAGCGAGACAGCATGCTGGACGGAGAGGAAACCGTGAAAATAGCTTGCGGAGAGCTCCACTGGGAGGGAGCGAGACAGCATGCTGGACGGAGAGAAAACCGTGGAAATAGCTTGGGGAAAGTCCGCTGGGAGGGAGCGAGACAGCATGTTGGACGGAGAAGAAACCGTGCAAATAGGTTGCGGAGAGCTTCACTGGGAGGGAGGGAGACAGCATGCTGCACGGAGGAAAGTGTGAAAATAGCTTGCGGAGAGTTTCGCTGGGAGGGAGCGAGATAACATGCTGGACGGATAGGAAACCGTGGAAATAGCTTGCTGAGCTGGGAGGGAGCGAGACAGCTTGCGGAAAGCTTCGCTGGGAGGGAGCGAGACAGCATGCTGGACGGAGAGAAAACCGTGCAAATAGTTTGCGGAAAGCTTTGCTGGGAGGGAGCGAGACAGCATCCTGGACGGAGAGGAAACCGTGGAAATAGGTTAAGGAGAGCTTCGCTGGGAGGGAGCGAGACAGCATGCTGGACGGAGAGGAAACCGTGCAAATAGGTTGCGGAGAGCTTCGCGGGAGGAAGCGAGATAGCATGCTGGACGGAGAGGAAACCGTGCAAATAGCTTGCGGAGAGCTTCGCTGGGCGGGAGCGAGACAGCGTGCTGGACGGAGAGGAAACCGTGCAAATAGGTTGCGGAGAGCGTCGCTGGGAGGGAGGGAGACAGCATGCTGGATGGACAGGAAACCGTGGAAATAGCTAGCGGAGAGCTTCGCTGGAAGGGAGCGAGACAGCGTGCTGGACGGAGAGGAAACCGTGGAAATAGCTTGCGGAGAGCCTTGCTGGGAGGGAGCGAGACAGCATGCTGGACGGGACAAAACCGTGGAAATAGCTTGCGGAGAGCTTCGCTGGAGGGAGCGAGACAACATGCTGGACGGATAGGAAACCTTGAAAATAGTTTGCGGCAGAGCTGTTGGCACGGGTTTTTTCAGGACAAATGCCATCATTGCGATTGGCCTGAAAAAATTGTGGACCCAAGACTGGTCAAATGGTCCCAAGACCGGTCAAACGGTTTGCAAAGGCTGAAAAATGGGACATGCACAGAGAAGCTTTTACACAAAAAAAGCCTTTACACAGAAACTTTGACACACAGACGCGTTTACAGAGACACAGAGGAGTCTTGACACAGAAGCCTTTACGCACAGAAGCTTTTTTGCACAGAGTAGCTTTTACACACAGAAGTCTTTACACAGAGAAGTCTTGAGACAGAGAAGCCTGTACACACAAAGGCTTTTACAGAGAGAAGCCTTTCGCACAAAGAAGTCTTGACACAGAGGAGCTTTTACGAGAGAAGTCCTTACACAAACGAGATTTACACGCAGAAGGTGTTACAGATAGACGTTCTTTCGGCGCACAGAAACTTTAACACAGAGCAGCTTGTACACACAGAAGCTTTTACACAAAAAAGCCTTTACACAGAGAAGTTTTTCACACAGGAGCTTTTGCACAAGAAAACTTTTACACAGGAAAGCTTTTACACACAGAAACTTTCACACACAGAAGCTTTGTACACAGAGAAGTCTTTGCACAGAGGAGCTTTTGCACACAGAATCTTGTACACACAGACGCTTTCACACACACACAGGAGGTTTTACAAACAGACAACTTTACGGCGCACAGATTTTTTACACAGAGCAGCTTTTACGCAGCGAAGCTTGTACACACAGGGGGCTTTTTTACACAGAAGCTTTTACATAAGGTTTTTTTAATACACAGAAGCTTTTACACACAGAAACCTTTACACACAGAAGCTTTTACACACAGAAACTTTTACACACAGAAGGTTTTACACACAGAAGCTTTTAACACAAAAAACCTTTAAACAAAGGAGCTTTTACACACAGACGGGTTTACACAGAGAAGTCTTTACACACGGAGGCGTTTACACAGGAAAGAGTTTACACGGAAGCGTTTACACAGAGTAGTTTTTACACAGAGAAATCTTTACACAAAGAAGTCTTGACACAGAGAAGCTTGCACACACAGAGGCTTTTACACACAGAAGCCTTTTACACAGAGCGGCTTTTTCACAGAGGAGCTTTTACACAGAGGAACTTTTACACAGAGAAGCTTGTACACTCAGAGGCTTTGACACAGAGAAGTCTTTTACACAGAGAAGCTTTTGCACACAGAAGCTTTACACAAACAAAACCTTAACACAGAGGAGCTTTTACAGACAGAAGCTGGTACGCAAAGAAACTTTCGCAAACAGAAACTTTTACACACAGAGCGCGTTTTACACAGAAGATTTTACACACAAGAGCTTTTACACCAAAAACCTTTACACAGAGAAGTTCTTGCCCACAGAAGCTTTTACTTGCAGAAGCTTTTATGCAAAGAAGCTTTTGTACAGAGAAGTCTTTACCCATCTTTTATCATGTCTCATTTTTCATGATCATTTGCCATCTGTCACCTTCATATATATCTTCGTTTTCATGCTCTTTTGGTCAGCTCCCTCTGTCGTTTAATTTTCATTTCGTTCTGTCCGTCCACGCTTCGTGCTCGCTCCCTCTGCGGCGAAGCAAACTAAACGAGAACGCAGAAATAGATAGCGACTAGACAGATGGGATAGAGTTAATTACATTAACAGAAATAGCGACTAGAAGACTGTAGGCGTAGCTGACACAGCATGCTGTGGTGAATCGTGGCCCCTGATACCATCAGTGCGCACGATGTTTAAGTAAAGATCTTACGTCGATTTCGTGCAGAGCACAGCTGGCCACACCCCAAGATTTTCAAGAAAAGGCGTGCTGTGTGCCGTCTTGCTTTTGGGTTCTCTGGCCCACCTTGTTTTTTCGGATTTCTTGATGAAAAAAACGGCTCGAAATGGCGTGAGAATGGGCTGATCCGTTTTCACCAAGGCTCGAAGATCGAGCTTTGCGGCTCTTGCAAGAGGCCATGACAACGGGATAACTGGGGCTACCCCCATGACGACTGGACACCAACTGGAAACCACTTAGGAAACCTTCATCCCAACGCTTTCTTTACTTCGATAATCTTCGATCCAAATCTTGGATGATTGGAATTGGCTTACACTTGTCCGAGATATTTTCTGACTAGGTGGCGGATAGGGGTCAAGCACTCGCACCGCAAACCATGTGTCGTATACTTCCAAGTAGACCATCCTATATCATTTATGATCATAGAGGTATGTGAATGTATTCAGACATACTTATGTATAATAATCATATATAATATGTATGTATATGATACAGGTATTTACATATACATATATGATACATATAGAAAACATGAATATATGTATATGTAATTATTATATTTACATATATATGTATATTATTTTCATTTATTGTGATTAATCCTGGCGTCTTTTTGCCGCATGACGTCCTGCAAACAGCCCAAGGAAGTGGATCTGGATGGTCGCCGGGGAAGCTCAGTCGAATGGGATCATCCCATGTTGAAAGATCATTAACATACTCCATTATCAGTTTTAGTAATAATAAGAATCATCATCATCATCATCACCATGGATCATCATTGATCATTATTGATCATCACCATTGATCATCATCATCATCACCATGGATCATCATTGATCATTATTGATCATCACCATTGATCATCATTGATCATCACCATTGATCATCATTGATCATTATTGATCATCATTGATTATTGATCATTATCAGTTTTAGTCAATTATAAAAGTAGTGGTAATACTACCACAATATTGATCATTATCGTTGATCATTGATCATTGATCATATTATACTGAGATTATTTGTCCCTTATTATAATCAATAATAAACCTACCTTTGGGGATGGTTTAGAGCACCCATAAAAATTGGTGGTATCGGGGATAGTTCATGATTGGGTTTACCACACTATCATATTATTTGTTATTCATTTACATTATTGCAACTACTATTACTACTAAGGATCATTGCCAGCATTGCCAGCATTGCCAGCATTGCCATCATCACCACTCCACCATCATTGCCAGCATTGGCATCATCATGCTCAGCCTCATCCGCATCGCCATTTGTTTTTTGGATGGATCATAATCATACTGCCAGTTGTTGCCGTTGTTTGGCTTTCATCACCATCAGCACAATGAGTCACTAGCCAATCAGCAGGACAGATACTCCTGGCACAGCAACCTATGTTTCCGCATCTGACCTCTAGGCGAAATATGACCTCCAGGCGTAAAACTTGAATGGAGTGATACATGTTTTATCTAAACTAAACAATAAATAAGTCATATGTATTATATATATACATGTATTCATTGCATTATCTCCCTTATAGTTGGTTAAACATATATATATATATGTATAACTTTTCTTATATGTAAAGTTCATATTATACATCCCCATTGATAGCCCCATGTACTTTCCGTTCAAAGTTCACCGATTTCACGAAGAAATTTGCAGGCGACACAGCACGGGCAGTGAGCCTTTCTGCACAGGCGCGTGTGGCATGGGGTTTACCAAATTCTGGAGGAGTGCAAGCGATATTTCATGGGAATATTTACTCGGAACATGTATATCCAACCATGATGGGAAATATTGAGGGAATATAGCAAGCTATTTCATGTGGGGGAGATATCACCTGGGATATTTACTCGGATATGTATGCCCCAAAATAGCCCAAAATAGCTATTCATTGTGGGAGATAATGATAGATCGCTGGATGTTTGGACAACCGGTTATTTTGTTAGCGAACATCCCAGTGTTGAAACGGTTAAACCATGTTTGTGTTACTCAGTGTTACGTCCCCTTCTTTGTTTCCAGTTTTAGGTATTTGATGCTGAGATAGATTTGAACGTTTTGTTGCTTCATATCCCAGCTTCCTTTGCTTACATCGCCCTTAATCTTTGTTGCTGAATTGGTTTGTCTTAAAAAAAATCTCAACTCCCCCTCAAAAAGGGCCATGAAATCAGGTCCATATCCCCCAGTTTTGGACAAAGCCAGATATCATACTGGCGATACATTCCAGAACATATCCCCATATCATGGTGATCCCCAAAGCTTTCGAGATACAACCAGTTTCGAAGTCCCGTAACTTTCGCCCGGCTGACCTGGTGGCACCGCTACCACGGCACCAGGCCTTGCAGGGTTCTGCTCTCCTGGGAGCAGGAAATCTTTGGCTTAGAGCTTGTGAGGCCCGCTTTGCTGATGGGATGGATGTCCCGTTCTTACCAAAGAGGGTCAATAAACAATCGGAATTGACCTGGTCAAGTTAGGGTCTTGACACGTGAAATCATGTTTTTGTTGGGGTAAAATGAGGTAAATCATATCTACAATTGGAGGAGTTTCAAGTACAGGAGGACCATTTTCGGCGAGTCCAAATGCTTCCTCAAGTGATCTTTTGGACGCAGTAAGTTCCAACATGAGTGGTACTTAAAAATGCTGAAGATGAAGAACTTTGAGGGGCAATTGGTACCCCAATGCATGCAGATCCATATGCAAATGATTGAAAGTAATCAACAAATACCCGACTGGAGTGACTTGTGAACCCAATAATAAACCTACCATTTCAGGATGATATTTAAAACCAATTAATGGTGATATTGGGTATGGTTTATGATTGGGTTTACCACATTAAGCCCCAAGATATCAGTCAGGATGGTATGCCTGAGGTGTAGGGATCAGCGTCCGCGCTTGGCCGGTGTGAACAACATGTTTGACCCAACATGTTGCACTTTGCATGGCTCTGAAATTATATATATATAAGTAGTACCCCCCAATTGGGGACCGTTATACTACATATTAATGATATACACTCATCCCATGACTATCTCAATAGTTATCTCAATCATCATTTTGTCCAATGAATCTTGGCTTTACCTCATTGCTTAAGTCATATTTTGGTTTGTACAACTGCCTTGCCGACCCCTTTGATTGCAGGTGGTGGCGGCCCGGCTTCTGTTCGCCGGCCCCGATACAGTTTGGGCACAACTCAGCAGGGGGCCCAGTGGATGCAGAAAGCTGGCCATTTGTGGGTTTGGTGGGGCCTTTCAAACTCTACTCCCCGATTTGAACATGTATAGTACATGTATTCCATTTGTTCAAACTGACCAAAACTAGGGGATCCAGTGGCTTATATTATGATTTTCCCTGAAAGTTTTTCCTCTCAGACTGACAATGTTGGTGCCGACCCTAGACCTGATTCTAGATATATAATATAGATAGACAGGGCTTCTCAGCAACATGGGTGGTGGGAACCTGCTATTTGCTGCACAGTTGCAGGGAAGCTACTACTTGGATATGCATCCCCGTTAGACAGACAGACAGACGGACGGACGGACGGACGGACGGACGGACGGACGGACGGACGGACGGACGGACAGACAGACAGACAGACATACAGACACACACACATACACACACATACACACATATACACACATATACACACATATACACACATACACACATACACACATACACACATACAGACATACAGACATACGTACATACATAACATAACATAACATAACACAACATAACATAACATAACATAACATTACATTACAATCAAGTATGTATAATATCATAGAGCATATCTATACATAATGTCGTTGGGGAACCTGATAATTTATAGTAGTTTATGAACCCAGGGTTTCAGATTGGTTACATCCTACACAGGTGCCTTCTAGCTCGTGTTGGGTCTGACCTACGAGTGCGTTGTACCAGGCATCTTACAACCAGCTGAATTTTATTGGTTATACCAGTTATATCCCCACACTTAGATGAATTGCATTGAATTGTCATGTACATTGAATAGGCATAATATCATGAAGTGAAATATATGGATATTATATGATATTATCCCCAGATCAGTTTCTAGATACGGGTCCTAAACCACTTTCGATGCCTGTAATGCACATCGCTCCCCAGGTGCCTGGAAGGCAAGTGGCGGTCTGGCGCCAGAGCTGTGGGATGAGGAGGAGGAGGAGACGAGGGATGGGCCGGCAAGATACCTTTGATGATGGGTTAATACAGGGGGCTTAATATACTCATATGGGTGTATTGGGGATTATTAATTATGAACTTCTTCTGACTGAGTATAATGGGATGGGATAGGGCTCTTTTCACGGCTCATTTGGGGTGTAATGGGGTATAACCAACAATATGATATTGGGACGGTGGTTTCACATACGTTTCTACTCTCAACCATATTTGGGACGATCCCGGATGACGAATGTCTATGGGAAGTTGCGGTCACCGCGATGATATCGTGGGCCGGTGCACTACACATGGTGCCTCTAAGAGAGTTATATCAGTTCTGTCTAGAGGGGGTATATAATAGAAATATTAGAAATGGGTTATAAATAGACTACCCCAAACTGGGAATACTTGGGTACAGTCTTAGGTGCTTAATGCCACAATCATGGGCGCTACGCACCAGTTCTGGCTGGGATGTTGCCCACATCTGTTTCAGGAGTTCGAGCGAGAGCGGTGCTGGGAGAGGCTCAATCCGAAAGGTGACAGAAGCTTTGCATCTATGTCAATTATGTGTGTTTAGAAATTCGCAGCCATCATCGACATTGCATGACCATTTTGATTTTGGCTTTGCTAATCGTTGAACTTGTATTCCACTCGACCCACCACTGAATCCAGATTGCAGGCAACGTCAAAAGCAAACATATCTCCATGATTTCCTTGGCACTGTGCAATGCCCTGTTGTGACTTCACTTTGCCTGCTTTCGCATCCTTTCACAGCCAGCCACAGTCAGAGTGTGGAACATGAGTATCAGTCAAGCCATTGACACTCATAGCCCCACAGCAGCGGGATCAGCTGGCAAATAATCAGGTCCCACTTCGCCAGCATGCTATTCAGATTGCGAGAATTGCTTGAAGACACTCAACCCCGGATACTTGGAGGGTAGAAGTGTTCAGATTTTCCATGAAATTCCTAGAAACCAAGCCAGAAAGAACAGAACAGCTCTTTAGAAGCAGCCACGATGGAGTGCGAAGACGCACCCGCGGGCCATGATGCCCACAGCTACGTGGTTGCCAGAGGTGAGGAGAGGGCCGTTATCAAGGCGTCAGCCCGGTTGCCGGTGATGCAAGTCACCACGAAGCAAGCCGGGTCTCTGGAGCAAGCCATGCGCCTGTGCAGGCTTTGCTATGTGGAGCTGGCAAACGGGAAGTCGAAGGACAGTTTGAGTGGATGAGATTGGGTGGGACTGGCAATTCTTGATGCCCTTGTTGATCTGCTTAGAAATGATATAAAGTGAATCAGCTGAATTGATGGTTGCAGTTGGTTGCAGTGGATACCCTCAATGTTTGGGAAATGTTATGATTCAAATGATGCATTTCACTGCCCTTAGGAGGAAGTGGAGCAGCTGAAGCAGCAGAAGCTCAAACTTCAACCTGCCAAAGGACCGAAACGACAGAAGGCTGGTGGAGCTGTTGGGCAGCCGAAGGCCAAGGCCGTGGCTGGGGCGGCTGATGCCGGTGCCAGTGCTGCTGGTGCCGCGGTGGTGCGAAAGAGGCCTGGTTTGAAGGACCGAGGTCCAGCCAAGAGGCGAAGAAGGCAACTTCCAGCTGAGGCAGCAGAGCCAGCTGAGGCAGCTGAGGGTGCAGCAGAAGTTCCTATGGTGAAAGAGGAGGAGCCGGACGAGCCAGCCAGGCCAGCGTTCCAACGGCCTTCAGAGGGGCCAGCAGTACTTGTAGCTGCAGTCTTGCAGGACTGCTGTTTTCAACCGTTTTCATGGAATATCATGGAAAATTGTTTTCTCCTGAATAAGTGGAAAATTGCAGAATGCATTGCTTTGGAATTCATGCTTTTGGTGTGATTTCTCAAGTGTAGAAAGGCATTGCTCAAGTCGCCACCCGTGATTGAAACAACCTGGAAATTCCATATGCCAAACTTTCTGGTTTCTTTGCCAGGGGAGTCACTCAGCTTGCAGGACTTTGACGAGTCAGCCATGTGCAGAGTAGACAAGTCCATCGACACATGCTTCAAGAGCAGGGTGGGCCTGCCCCCTGACTGCCCGTTGAGGCCAGAGCTTCGTGAGGACTTCGAGTTCGTGATCGCAAGCTGTCATGGCCCTCGGGCGCGGTTCTCCAGAAACTTCCGTGATGCTGCAGCTCTGCCCCACTGGGACCATGAGACGAACTGCGACTTGTGCAACCAGAAGTGCCCCAGCCACCTCTACCTGCTACGGTGCTTCGACAGAGAGACCAGACCCTTTCGGTTGCACAAAGCAATCTTGTATGCAGGGAAGGAATGCTCCAGAGCCTTGTTGCGAGAGAAGAGGTCTTCACCTCAGTCACCTTGTTTGAATCCGGTTGCATTCTCAACGGCCAAAGCAACACATAAGCATCACATACTTGCTGCATCTTGCTGCAATTGCCATTTAAGAAAAAAATCAGGCTTGAGAATGATACCCGTTTATATTTTGTGGTAAACACTCGCCATGTTGTAGCAAGTTCTTGTGTGAGTGAAAGGTGGTCAAAAAATGTCAAAAATGGTTTTGGACAATCGGAAGGGCATGTTGCATCATGTTGCAGCAGCTTATGTCGAAATGTTTTTGAGGCATATCAAACTTCGAAGCACATTTTTAGCAAATTCATCCCACTGACACGAGTTTGCATTGCCCAGGGGCCGGAAGGACATCACGATGTGGCAGAAGAAGCTTCGAGGGATTCTGGCCAGAGATGACTGGGAGGCCGAGCTGCAGGCCATCATCGATGCGGGCGAGTCCCTGGAGGTTGTGAGGAGAGCTTTGCGAAATGCCGCTTGCCAAAGTTCAGGCTTCGAGCACCAGCCAAACATAAGGTGTGAACTCCTAAATGGTTTGTGCACAAAAGCACGCACATTGCACATGTACGTGTTTGTGAAAGCAAGTCTCTGGTGATGATGGAGCATGATGCAACAGCGAAAACAGGTTTGTTGCCCAGCCTGCATCTCTGTAAAGTTTTTTTAATGTGGTGTAAGTGTAAGTGTACGGGTCCCCCCATCAAATCATCTAGCAGACATTCATCGGTATTCAGAACAAAGATCAACATGTAATTCCACATGTGTGACACAAGTGGCACTGTGCTTTTTCCATTTGATAGCTCAGCACTTGCCACCAATAAGGTCCTGGGTATGGACCGACGACGTGACACGCCGGCTGGTCCTCGAGTTCGACCTGAAGCACGTGGCGGTGATGATGCGGTGCGAGATCGGCGCCCAAGATTGAGAGGTGCCCAGCCGAAGGCATGGGCGGACAGTGCTCTGAATGCCAGGTGACTTGACAGAAAACTTTTGTAGGAATGGTTAATCCCGCAAGACATCTTCAAATTTCATTTTAAGGGGATATCAGCCATTGAAAGATGCATCAGGTCAGTATTCCAAGCGAACCAATTCTTTGGGAGGCCTTCTCATGGAAGACCATATGTATGCATTCGTTGTTTTTGGTCATGAGGTTTGACCGTTTTTGTTGGCCATGGCAGGGCCCAAAATGCGGAAATTAACAGAAACTATATAATTGGTGTTGTTCATGTTATTTGCATGGTCATATATGTCCATTATGTCCATGTGTTCTTGTGGAAACTTTGGGTTTGTCAACGTGGATGTATTATTTTCATATATATATATATACACACATACAACCAGCTTTCAGGAAGACGCCAAACAATGTTTTGGCGTTTTTTTCCATATCTCGTCAACAGTGCTGGTAAATATAAGCCGTCTCTCTCGGCCATCCTCGGGTGTTCCATCGCAACACCGAGCTTCAACCAGTTTCGGACCCCGGCAACAACAAAAGTGGGGATGGCCAAAAGATTTCTGCACGTTGAACCCAGAACCGAACACATCATTGGACCATAACTTAAAATAACAGTAGATGATGGGTAGACTCTTGACCCAACACCAAAATACAGTACGGTAGGCGTGCAAGCTGCTTGCAGTATTCCAACGCTATGGTCACTCTTTCTTTTGTGAGAATGCCAGTGGTCACTTCCCCCAAATATGAACGACACTCTCAAGAGGGACGCCAAAATTTGAAAATCCAGTGCATTCCGGCAGTGAAGCGAGTCCAAGGTTGCCCCAGGGGCTCCGAGTTCAAAGATCTTCAAGCCTTTGGGCAGCTGTTGGAAGGGCCATTGGATTTGGCAAACCTGGTGTCATGGCATCGAGACTCCAGACACTTTTCCCAGCCCTCGATGTGGAGGAAGGGCATCCAGTAGATTCATGATGATGGGTAGAAAAGGGATATATATATATAGAGTACTACTACAGTATGAAAACATTTGGATTGGATTTTTGGGAGAACATGTGTTGGTTTACAGCCTCCTTAAAATGATCATGGAAATGCATTACCCGTGGATTTTACTACCTAAGTTGGGCATACTTGTCCGAAATGGATGGTTCAAGATTATGTTGGTTTCCACTAGGGTACAGAAAGCTGACGCGGCTCAGCTTCGTGCCGCACCTGCCAGGAGGACGAAGAGAAACGGTTGCGGGCCTTCCTGGCCAGAACCCACCTGGCTGCGAAGATTTATGACAGCAACCAGACCAAGGACCGACAGATTGGCGGTGCCTCGCTGCACAGATTGGATGTGCATCCCAGTTAGTAAAAGGATGTAAAAGGTAATAGCAATATTACACAGCAACCCACTCAGATGCAGGATATACCCCACTTGTATCTCGTGAGACTTAAGTTGGGATTCACCCCCAAGTAACCATTACCATTGGGGATGATCTTTACCACCCACCTCGATCCCTTTAAGGCAGTAATATTGGGGATGGTTTATTAGCTGGGTTTACCATGGTTTACCGCAAGTCATTTTTCCCAAGATTTGGGGACATTGTTCCCTGAACTGGGGAAACCTTGGACCGGCTCAAGGCCTTCACCTTTTTTGGCCACACGTTCTTTTGGGTAGTTTTCCAACCTGCAAATAGGGATAACCAACAAAAAGATCACTTTTTGATTGGGCACGATGTCCGCATGTTTGTCACCAGGTGCGGGTATGTGATATGTGTGATATGTGCTAGCCAATCCAAAATGTTTTTTCTTTGCGCGGTATCCAAGATCGACCCAGGCATGGGTGGCAGAATTGGTACCCTGCAGTTGTGCTGCATCTATGGGCATTTTCATGGAGTTCGGGCAGGACGGTGATGTACGGAGAGTGTTGTGAAGATTTGTTTCTTGTTGACGAATGAGTTTAATGGCGGTTGAGATCCAATTCAGATGAGGTTAACAATATTGGGACATAACTGGGAATATTGGGATATAATAATTGGGATATAATTGGGAAATAATCAGTCCTCAAAAACAGCTGGAATATTCACCATGGTTTGCTTCTGGGAGTTCGTACTGGTTGGAGCTTGGGAGTAGAAACCTTGAACTTAAACGGGGACTGTGAGGCTGTAAGTCAAAAACAGAACCTTTTCCTGAAACACCAAGAATCTTTGGTGTTCACACAGTTTGCTGCAATGTCTTGTTTGTAAAACGGACCTGATCAGGACTCAGTGCAGATGAACTATCACAACTACAGCAAAGGCTGCCTGACCTGTTCCCACAACAGGCTGCTGCACAGGGTGGAGATGGCAGAGATCGTGTAGTCATGCTCCAACCACCTGCAGCGGCAGAAGATCCCAGCAACTCTGAGGATGACGACGAGCAGGTGGATGAGGAGGGTCCAGCACCAGGTGTGCTGAAGCAGCGAGCTGATCGATCAGTGGTGTTGCTAGAGCTGGCGATGAAGAGGATGGAAAAGGCGAAGCCTGCAGCGCATGCACAGCCAAGAGCTGCTGCGCGGCCTGAAGTGAGGAGGTCTCCATCCAGGTCGTCCAGTTCGTCCGTATCATCCAGTGACAGTGAAGTTCCAGCCCCAGCCCAGTATGCCCCTCCAGCCCCGGCTGTTCCAGCCCCAGCTCGGCGGGTCCCCAAAGTCCGCGGCACAGTGGAGATACCAGCAAAGTCCCGAGGTCGCCTCATTGGATTCAAAGGGAAACACATTCGGGAGCTTGAGGAACGATACAAGGTCAACATCAATGTGCCCAAACTACAACTACGTGCTGACAGCTTGGAACCCGCCATGGCAGTTTCCATCATTGGTGGTGAAGAAGATGTTGATGCCTGTGTGGCAACGATCAAAAGGCTCTTCCACAAGGAAATCATCTACTTTGAGTCCGTGGGTGACTTCAATCGTGATGTCGGAATGGGTGGTCTGAAGCGCCTTCGAAAATCAGCTGGTCTGGATGCTGAGTGGGTCGAAGAGGCCAAGAAACTGGTGATCCATGGGAACATGCCAACATGCATTGCGGAAGCAGACCGGATAAGGAGAACATTCCAAGTGACTGTCAGAGTCCCCATGGATGCATGGCTGATTACTCGCTTTCGGGATGACCTGCAACGAGAACTGCATGATTGTCAGGGCGTTAACTCTGTATCATCTGATGGTGATGGAGTTGTGGTCACCGGACAGGCGCAAAGTTGGGTGGAATAGTCTGTCATTTGTGTTGGGTCAGGGGGGTTGTATGTTTGTTGAAGTATCAAATTCATAAAATATCTTGATTGGACGCCAAACTCATAACATTTACAAAAATCCATCGAGGTGCGATGTGTTTTTTCCCTGTGTTTTGTGTCGTGCTGTGGGCACAGGCCGAAGCCGTTGGATGGGCTGAGCAAAGAATCTGGGTGTGGCACAACCGCATGGACCACTACCGACCCTTTTGATATTTTTTTCCGAGGTTTTGCATTGGGAAACCCTGGAGCCGGCGCACTTTGCTGCCTTAGACTCCAGGTTGCAACTGAAATTTGCTGCAGGGTTGCCTGAGCATGTCAGTTCAAAGACAACCAAACCAACAAGTCAAAGAACCTTGTTTCCGATTGACTGTCATGCTTAGATTGCCGCCCGTTGTCCCCAGCTGGCATGCACAGAAGTCCTCTGGGGTTAGCCTGATGGTACGTCCTGGTGTTTGGTGCACAAAGGCATAATATATAGCTGCGACATTCATTCGTCAGTTGTTGCCCACACACACACACACTGCAGCAAGTCAAACACATCAAAATACCACAAGGATCCACAAGGAGTCTACATCGATTTTGAAATTTCATTTGCGATGATTTCCCCGTGGTTTTGAGATTGCATTTGACGCCTCCCTGGTGTGATTTTTGATGTAACCGGACATGGCCGACATGGTCTGTGAAACCTGCCCCAGGGAACTTCTCTTTGGAGTTTTGGCACTAGCCTTCACGCGAAGACCTTCAGAGGAATTGGGGTTTGGGGGCCTCAGTCAGAAATTTCGGGGAAAGGAGACCTAAGATGGGATGCCATTGAATGCACCCACAGAAAGCTGGTGATTTTAGTTGTGGCATTTACCCATCCATTTTTTGGCGGCAAAATACTTTGAGCCATTTACTCCGTGTGCTGGATGATTTCTGGCTAGTGCTAGCCCTGGAATTAGTGTACCTCTCAAATAAGGCATCGTTTCTTGGGATATACCCTCCAAATTCATCAACCAGGGTTCTTCCAGTTTTTGTGGGGTAGCTGACTTTCCCTTTGTTTTCTATTCAAGATGCTGTGAACCCAGATGCGCTTGATGACTTGGGGCCAGAGCATGATACTGTATGCGTAAGGTCACACCCGAAACGAGGGCAGCTCAGCGACGAATCCAGTTGACCTCACCACAGCTGATTAGTAGGTCATCTCAAAAAAGGTTTGATTTCAGGCTTGTGCAGAATGTGCATACGACTTGTTCACCATTTTTCGGGTTCAGAGGACAGTGCAGAAATTCGTCCAAAGCACTTGCAAAGCTAGTGCTATTCCGTGGGACTGGGTCGTTGAGCGTCGAAGGGCCTGCCGAACCTTGTGTAAGCAATGTGTGTGCAGCTTTGATTCCAACTTTTGAATATGTGGATACATCCACAGTACGTTGACGGTGTTTTTGTGAACGTGCAGAGCTCTTGTACAGATTTCGGTAGATTTTTTGTCGCCATGTCGTGGCTGGGACTGTCATCTTGCTTCATTCCCACAGGCTGGAGATGGATAGACGGTGTCAGCCAACATCTGAGACGGTACCCCTATTTTAGGAAACCTCCAAACTGGTTTGAAAACTACATAGCGGAATAGCATGGTGTCATGCCGTGTTTGCACAGCTGGTCCTAGTTCTGCACACAATGTTTGTTAAACAATCATTGGAGTGCCGGAAAGTCTGTATTTTGCTTAATTTTGCATCAGTTTCATGATAACGCTCATCTGTGATGTCCAAGAATGTCTTTCAGAAACCGTTTCTTGGCTATTCGTAGATCACAGCTTGATGAGAACACAACTACTACAGTTGATGCTGTGTTGGACGCGGCTTTCAAAGACGGCAGGTGATCAACAACACGAGCTTGTAATCAGGGAGAGTGAGGATGATCAGGACGAGTCGTCTTCGATGCCTGGTGCGCAGTGGTGAAACAGCTAATATGTTCGAATGGGTTTGCCGCTAAACATATTATGGTTTATCCAAAAAATATTAGGATGTAATAGGGATAATTATAATGGGTAGATTCTGGATCTGGAATGATCTGTTTGATCGCGACTTGACCCGCGAAGGAAAACTGGAATGATGGGAATTGGATTGGGGGATCTATCCCCTACAAGGCCGAACTGTTAACGTTGGTGGATTTTTTCTGGTTCATCCAGATCCAAGCAGTGACCGTTAGTTGGTTTGGGCACCTCTTTGGACTCGTAAGAGAATGGTCATTTCGATTTGAAACCATCCATTTCAAGCTGTTGATAGTTCTGACTGTTTTCACCCACAGCCATTTGTATACAATGCGAGTATGGCCCTAGCTGGGATGGTTTCATACTAGGTTTGATCAGCAGGTATATGGCGATAAAGACTGGTCTTAAAGCTTCAGCCATACCGTGGCCATACACAGTTTTTGGTTTTTATCAACCATCCAGGCCCGCTCGAGTCTTGTTTTTCCATCGACATCCAAAAGGTCGAGCTATCTGACTCGATGTTTTCCGATTCCTCAGGAATCTGGAGGTTGAACTGTGTGACAGCACCAGCTTGAGTCCAGCAACTCAGCAATCAACTTAGCGACAGTCCTGGCAATGCCTATGTGCCCCAGGAATCGGTTAAGTAGGGACCATATGAAATAGGCTGTGTGTATACATAATTATATATATATAATATTTATAATACAATATATACATATATATATATATAATATGTATGGATTAACGATAAAACATGGGTCATTTATACGGGTTGTAAAACAACTATATAGTGGGGATGATCATCGAAATTCCATCCCTGTCGCTCGCCACCCCCAGGATTTTGTGTGGGATGATCTGATGATCTGATGATCTGGTGATCTGATGATGATCATTGTTACCATCCAGTAAACTACCATAGCTTTGGAATTCCATCATTTTACTGTTCAGACATGATCTACAATGGGTGCTTTTCCATATCTATGGCCTCCCAGGAATCGAAGCACCTGATTCAGGGCGACAACCTTGACGTCCGGGCGGAGCCGTGCACACCACCCATTTCAAAGAAGGTTCACTTTGACCAGGCGAGGGCCATAAGGGTTACGGCCGCTTTTTTGTCCCCACAGAAAATGAGATTTAAGTAGGATAACCACAGATGCTTGGGGGATTTTGGATGTTTCATGATGAAGCTTATAGAAAGTGATGATTTATCCGTGGGTTGAGTTCGTCCAAGTAGGTGGGGAATGTACCTCCAGATGTTGGCTGTTTGAATGGGGCAAAACTCATCAACCACTGGACTTTTGGGCATACCTTGTTTGGCAAACACGCATGGTTCGAAAGGATGACATGATATGATCAGCTGACGTTTTGCACAACCGTTTATCAAAGGCATCCAGAGTATCCAATGGGTGTCACACAACTTGAGCAAAGAAGTTGATACTTCCCACGCACAGGATCAAATTACCAATGTTCAGAAGTTCTCATTCAACCATTGCAGTTGGCAAGTAATTCATCATATGACGCGCCGGAAAATCATTGCTCTGGGGGTCACAGAAGTCTAGGAAATATAAAGTTAAAGCGCTCTGTTTTTCCCCATTCTTGGTTTTGGTGAATGTGTGCACATCCTGTTTGATGAAGATATGTGCCATTGATGGTTTGTTATTTAAAAGTATATATTTAAAGATATATCAGAGCAGTTGCCACAAGATCAAGAAACCCTGCAGTGGAATAGAGCTGCCCCCTGTTGCCAGCTTATTATCCTAGTCATGAGTGTGGCCTAACCCTTCTTGCCCCATGTATAATCCAGTTTATGACCTATTCTTTATTACAAACTACTTGGATGTTGATCCCGGGCATTATAAGTAGCCAATAACCAAAGAAATCTAAGCCAGCTGGATTAGGGAAAATATACCACCATTATTAACCTGGATTATGATATAGTCTGATAATGTAACAATGTATGATAACTATTTACTAATCGGGTCCTGCCCCAAGAGATGAAGCGGCGCCAGGAACTTTCAGATTCAATCAGTACTCGGGCATCCACGATCGAATCCGATGGGTTCCTTTGCGACGAGGTAACGAGGTAACGAGGTATAGGTCAAAACTGGGCCCAGATGGTGGATCTATTCATAACCCAAACCAATGGGATCGCTGTGGATCGATATTTCCTGGGTGGTGAGGGAGCTACCAAGAGCTACCAAGAGCTTCCCAACCACATAGAATTTTGAAATCATTTTGGTTTGTTTTGTAAAGAAACGGTTGGTTGGCAGAAAGGCGAGATCACGCACTTTCTCCTCAGACACTATAGGGTGAGGTCGCCAAACAAGAGATGTAAACAGCAAATCCAGCAAATCCCATGGAACATAGTCGGAGAATCACAGAATGATGAATTATATGTAATGACACATGATATCCCAATGCATACCCCTACATTTCAGGCTTGTGACTTTGCTGCGCAGCTCTAACTGTCGTGGCGTTCGGAGTTCAGGATCCTCCTAACAAGCTCACCATGAATGGTGAAGCTGAAATGGTCAACTTGATGGAATGAACGGAATGAACACTAGCTTTGGGATTGGATATTGTTGCATCACTAGTGTTGCTTATGACTTCATGGGAATCAAATCAAATTTGGGAAAAATATGATATGAATTGATATGAGACGGTATCATCAGAATAGTGTTTTGGAGGCCATAAGATAGGCCATGAGATAAGCCATGAAATTGACATCGTTTGGATCGTTCTTCGGAGGTTAAAGCCATGTTATACAAACATCATTAAAGAAACATGGTGACATAGTCTGGATGCGTTGTCACATGTTGTAAACATACACTTAGATTTTTTGCCTTTTTGGGATTTTAATGGATTTGATGGATTCAGCATCACATATGTTCACCGTTTATCCAACTAGAAGTTCCTCTTGGGACCTGGGTATTCTGGGTATCCTGGATATCCTGACTTCCCTCGACCTCAGTGGTTAGTCCAACGATTGAATTTTACAAATGGCTTTCTCTGAACATTTAGGGGTACCCCACCTTATTCTATGATTTATCTTATGTTTTTCCTGTGAAGTAGCATTTTTTTTTTTGTGTACTCCATTTCAAGAGACTTCCAAATCATCCAGAATGCGCTCAAAGGTCTCAGCAGAGCCCCTTGGGCCCTCGCGGCTCAAGTGGTTCAAGTGGCTCAACGACACGGCGCACTCTGGGCCCTAGAGGCCAGTCAAAAATTTCAGGGTTAGCCAACCAGTTTCTTCTGTGGTAGAGGGTCACCAGCTCACTGCTCAAATGGACAGCACCAAGAAATGGGAAAGTCGCCATGGAATCGAAGCACCAGAATTCGGATATCTGATCAACAAGGCTTTTCAATGAGATGTTTTACTGGGATATTAATGGGATATTTTACTGACTTTTACTGGGACAAATCACGTGGTTTCCATTTCTGACAGGCTGCGCCGCAGCTAATAACACGCTGCACCAGCCGCTAACACCTGCTGCGGAGGTAATTCAAAGACCTTGCTGAAAGTCGGCGAGTTCCTTCGGAAGTGACCAAGCTGAACAGTGGATGGAGCCACCTCGGCACGAGCTCACCATTTTTGATGGTCAATATTGGTTGGATGATCACCCCACAAAGGGCCTCAAGTATCTTCATATGAATCAGCTTTGAGATTTACCGTATCATGTGATCTGTATCTATGTGTATGTACATATATATACATATATATGTACAAATATATGTACGCATATTTGTGGTCATATGTTTTTGGTGGCGTTGTATATATATATATACATACACATGTGCATACACACATATATATATATATACACAGCAGTATTTGCCCAGGACCAACATGGCATATGTCAGATTTTGAGTTGGCAGCAGCTACAAGCTGCACTCTTCTTTCTTGCGTTCCTGAGCTTGCCATGTTGCATTACCCTCGACGCAATGGAAGATCCTGATTTCTGATAGGAACATCATTTGCAAATAAGTGTTTTTTCCAGATTTCTGGGGGGAGTCCGGTACATCTTTGAGTTGCATTCAATTTTGGTTTGGTCCTTCCTGAGCAGGTCGATCAGTGAATTTCCTCACAACTTGCGTGACACGGACCCTGCAGATTAAAGAGTTCTAAGAAGGAGGCATACCCAAAAATTGCAATTTAAAACTGAAAATGAACATAAACCATGGTATTTTGGAGTACTGTACCCGATTTTCAGACAGTCCTTGCGTAGGTTCCCAAATATTTGTGGTCCGGTCTGTGTGGGGGGTTTCCGTAGCAGTTTTCAGGAAAGCCTGTGCCAACCGGGTTTTCCAAAAATTCACCCATATACCCCAAATCATGGCTGTCGAAATGGCATGGAGCTTTTCCCAGCATGTTTGGATTGGATGTGATTTCCCCCAAACACAGCACCAATTTGACTGCTGCGAGGAATGGATTTCAGGACGTTGACAGCAAGCGCAAAACCTACGGCGGACTTTCATGCGGGGCGGCCCAGGGACGGCCCTGGTGGAATGAAGGGCACTGCGTCAGTCGTTGTCTAAGTGACCTTTGTTTGTGTGGATCAGTCCTTGGATTTATTTGAATTCACTGATTCACTGTGTTGTAATATCGCTTCATCTTGTTGGTGTCAAAATGTTGAGCAGCATTTCTTGTTCGAACCATTCCTGAGATGACAATCCCAATTGTTGATTGTTTTGATGGCTTGAAACCACCAACCGTTCACCAACCAATCTTGTGCAGCATGGTGCAGCTATTGAGGAGCTAGGTAGAGAATTTGGCTGTGTGCCAATACTTTGTTGGTGTCGCTGCAGTAGCAAAGGTTGCCGATTCCTGATACACACGGTTGATCTGTACACCTGGAATTTCTATTGTTAATTGCGTTACATTGACATACTCCCCAATAAACAACAACAAACAGGGCAGAAGACCAATTTCTTAAGGGAATCACCCATATTTTCTGCATGTCTTTGGCCAGGTTAGAATACCGAAGAGTGTCTCAGAGTAGCGGTGGTTGCCGTCCCAAACAATCTCCCCACTGGGTAACATCACTGCCCGAGGCACCTATCCTCTTCATGTGGCAGCCGAGCAAAATGAATCATGTCCGCAGTGCCAGGGCCAGGCTGATGGGATAGGTTCCCTGTTGTGAAAAATCCCAGTGAGTACAAAGCTACAAAGCTCCTTCAAAAGATGGAACATGGTTTTCCATGGTTTTCCTCTAGGAATGATGCTTGCCTCATAAATTTCAGGTTTTCAATTTTGGATCTATGTTGGGGTTTTTATGCCATCCTCCAGGACCTAAAAAACGGGGATACATTGGACGTCAGTGTTTTTCTGGCTTTCAGCGTTTGCTGCGCCGGATGCCAACTGTTACTCTATTTGATAGTCACATGATCGTTGCTGCTGTATCACCATCTATGAACTTTTAGTTTACATTGTACAACCCATCAGTGCTTAATGAGTTCTAAGGTGTCATAGGGCACAATGTATTGAAATGTATTGAAGTGTATTAAAATAATTCAATCTATGTAGATATATATGTATATATATATACATATATGAGTATATATAATTATATATATATATATGTATGTATATAGATCACCTTTGATCTTCTGGCTAACATCATAGACCCCGTTAAACTTGTCATTTTTGGCTCGTGGGAACTCACCAGCCCCTGGCAGGGCATCGCTTAGGATACTAAGATGGTTCTGATGCTCCTCCGCCTTGGTGCAAACCCAAACGAGAAGGACGGACGAGGCGCGCTTTTTTAAGGCAGGAAGCCATGGGTTTTTGTTTTACCTAATTCTAATTATAATATATTATATATACACATACACATTTTTATGACTATATGTGTATATATGCATATATATGTTTGTTAAGCATTGTTTTTGGTGCCGGAAGCTACGCTACTGTACGTTCACGTGCACTTGCACACATGCTGGATGCTACGCTACTGTACGTTCACTTGCACTTGCGCGCATGCTGGATGCTACGCTACTGTACGTTCACTTACACTTGCGCCCATGCTGGATGCTATGCTGCTGTACGTTCAATTGCAGTTGCGCACGGCACATGCTGGACAATGCTGGATGCTACGTATTGTACATTCATTTGCAGTTGCGGACAGCAGCATGATCCTGCAGAAGGGACAGTTGAACCCAGCTTTGTATGAAATAGCTGGGCATGGAGATATTCCCACCTTTCGCAGGACATGGAAAAATAGACGCTGCTTTGCGTAATATTGGTCAACTGGCAGCCTATGTATGAAAAAAGGAGCCGCGGCTCTTGCAAAGGCACATTTGGATGATGCTCTTGGAGATCTTTATGTCGATCTAATGACGATGTTGATGATGATGTTTATGGTGATGTTGATGCTTGTTTTTGAGCAGAAAACTATTGTTTGTTTTGTGGTAATCCAATTTTAATAGTAAAACCATCAATATTTTGGTGGGGTACACCATTTCCAACTCATAGTCACAAGGAGCAGCAACCCACCCAGTGACATTGTTTCTGGTTTACTGAACGATTCTAAATTTCATCAACAAAATCATTGATGATGTTTCCTTCATCACGGGTTGTCACTGGAGCGATCATTGATGGTATTCAATTTTGGGGGCTAGTCATGACCCACTCTGAATAGTGAATAGTCAGACGAGTATCATCAGAATCGTGGGATGGCTGAAGTGCATTGGCCGAAAAATGGACGAAAGAAATCAAACCATTCCAACCCGGTTCACCATGAAGTGCAATGCAAGGTGTGAATATGTTGTTCATTTACAGTAGTAAAGTTGAGTAAAGGGAACCACGCCCCACATTTATTTGGGTGAAGTATGGTGAAGTCTTGTTTTCGCACCAAGTCACAAAGTCATGAACATGGTAGTCATGGTAGTGTAGGATTTTGAACGAGCTGGACAATTTTGAAGCGCAAGGCTTCCTCCATAAGCCATAATGTGGAAGAAGTCAAAAAGCGATTCTTTAATAGTCATGGCTCATGGATGATTGATTTAGCTATCATCAATAGTGATTTTCCAGAGCTATGTTATCATACCAGAGGGTATATCATCATTTTCTTCTGCGAAGCTAGTCGGTTTGGTTTCACCTAAATTTGGTCCATGGACGAAAATCCCTGCAGGGCGCACCCCCGACGAGTGTGTAAAGAACAAGTTGACTCATGTCGAGGCGCTGGAGACTTGCACCGAAAATATGCGAGTGGGCAGTGGGTCAGAGATCCTGTACCTCTGGCCGCCTGCCATGATATGTACAGATGTATCCAGATTTGTGTGCGACATGTATATTGTTATATTTATACATGTATGCTGTATGCACAAATGTATGTGACATGTATAATGATGCAGTGGTTGTGTATGTGTGGATATGTGCAAACACTGGATGCTTGCAACTGTATATATATATATACACATAATACATACATATACATAGAGGGAATATACACACAAAGAGATAGAACACACATACACGCACATCCTATTTGTACTACTGGTTCAGTTTAAGCTTGCCCTCCTGATAGCTGGAACCTAAAGATGGAACACCCACTCTTGATGATTTTCCAAGCGAAATCATGGGTTCTTCATATCTACGTTGGTTTACCCCAGTGTATGTGATCTGGACAGAGGTTTGCCGTGAAAAAGTCAACTGGGAGTTTGCTTTCGTAGATGGACATGTCCCAAAATGGGGACACTCCAATCGTTAGCCTCTACTGCAAAGCCCGTTGGGTGGTATGTTCAGGTTTTTTGACCCGTACGCATCTGGATGTTATCGCTGAATATGATCAAAGTCGCTATGAACAAACTATGTATGAAGCGGGATTGGTTCAAAATCATCTCCTGTATCGATTGGAGAGAATCAAAAGACAACCAGCTTTGCGGATCCATTGACAGCTTCAAGCAAGCCATAGCCGCCATAGCCCAACACCCTCACATCGGATGTCCAGGTGCACAGCGTTTTGCAATGCGCCAGATTGGAGAAAAGCCATGTGCTTCCAATGAGGCCGAGGGTCCGGGGAATTGTTTCAGCCCGGAGTAAACACCATCAGAGACTGGGAAGGTGTTGCACCATGTTGCACCTATTGATTGTGAGAAACCCATGGTTTGTGCAACCAGTTCATTGTTAATCCCATTTTCGTTCGGCAAGATTTCTCAAATAAGTTGCCCAGTGTTGATCATGGCTGGTATTCATATGGGGGTTTCCTAAAATGGGTGTACCCCAAGCCACGGGTTTCAATACTAAGCCATAGTCTAATTTTGGATGATTGAGGGTAGCCCTATTTTAGGAAACTGCAGATCCCCCCATATTCTCATCTAAACTCTCAGTGGCTGCTTCCACACAGGACGAGATGTTCTTATTGGGACGCCTTCTTCTCTCAGCTGGAAATGCATCCCTTGGCCCAAAGCTGAAGGTTCCTCCGTGCTGTGGTTGAGTGGTGGTCATGGTCTAAGACATTCAGATTGGCCCCTTGTAAGAGGATATATACAGTAGATTGAAGTATATACATATTTATATACCAAAGAATAGTTCAAACTGCCAAACAACATGAATTAACAAGTTCCTCCTGACCATTGACTTACAGGTCCAACTGGTTTTGTCGCTGACTTGAGACATTACGGGAAGAAAAATCGACAAAGAAATGGCCACCAGCGGGTCTTGTGATAAAGTATCCAGAAGTTAAAGTGAATAAAATTAAGATTAACGTGTTTTTATAAAAGCGAGTCTGGGTCCAAGAGGTTTTTGATTGTGAAGGGTCATGACCGTTTGGAAAGATGGGGTCTTAAACAAAACAGCTGAGTAATGCTGAGTATAGAAGCAATGAAGGTGGACAATATTCCTATTTACCCGCTGGGAATCGCACATTTTCCTGGCTCAGCAGGAGCATCATCCACAACTGGCGGATTCTCCAATGCCATGTCTTGTCTTACATGAGGAAGAATGAAAGAATGGCTCAGGGTCCTAAGCCCCATTCTTATGCCTCTTGGAGCCGTCCCCACAGGGCTGGAAGAATCCCTTTTTGCTTGGGATCCAACCTCCCACCACATTACAAAAGGGGAACAGGGAGCATTCAGCATTTTTTTTTTTCCATCCGGGTTGATTCGCTATCCTCAAAATCATTTTCCGTTCCAAGGAATCCGTGACTCTTGGGGAGTCTGCCCTCGGAATCAAATCCCTTTCCCCAAATCCAAAACTCTCCACAATTTCCGGTGGAATATCTTGTATCTGATCATGAATTGGGGGGGTGATTTAATGGGGAATTCGAGGAAACAGTTGGAAGGGATTAGTCCGACTGTTGACTGTGAGAAAGAGGGATGCCCCATGATACCCCAGGCGATTTTAGTGGGAAAGGAATGATGATAAACCACTGCACTGGTGATTTGGTTTTGGTTCAACCAAAGTTGTGCAGGTGAAAACCTCACACTTCCGATGTGATTTCATTCTATTCTGTTCATTTCTGGGGCTGATTTCACCAGGCTGGACCATCATTTTATGATGATTTTGTTTGATGGGAACGCCACTCACCTGCCACTCGTGAAGCCCGCAGCCAGGTCCTTCTGGCGTGATGCGTGACCGAGGATAGGGAAAATGCATCTTTCACTCGCAGGGAGCTTGACCCTTGACCTTGGTAAATAGGAAGCTGGAGGGTGTATCCCATTTTTCAAGTGTTGCAATGGAGTGTGCAGGGCGGAGAAATTGTTGGAATACCGAAGCCCCTCACCAAGGATTTCCTGCTTCAAGGGATCATTCAAGCGAGAGATGATGAGACATGTGGCGGTTTCCATGGTTGCGCGTCTCGTAGTCACCGAAACAGCGTGAAAGTGCGAGCTGCGGAACCATCCTTCGAGCTTGCAAACTCTCAGAAAGTACCAGGATGGAAAAAAAACATGTGGGCCTTGTTGAAGCAACAAAATGGGGTGAGCATGGGTGAGCTTTGAGGGGGATTGATGGGATGTAATTAAGATCTCAAGCTGTTTTTCTGAAACACTTTCTGGAAGTCTTTTCGCGATTTTGTGCGGGGATGATCATCTGTGGGATTTGCTCATTTGAGCTTTGACAGCTCAGTTGGAGCGTGGATTTTTGAGCGAGCTTTGGGTACACTTGTGATTGGTCAAATGTCAAGTATCTGTCAAGTGTCACCAAATGTCACCGTTCAGAAAGTGTCTGACTAGCTGTGTAGTCTTTCGTTCCCAAGCCCGGCTGCTGAGCTCTCTTTTTTCCTCTGGTGCCACTAGTACCAGACTGAATCTGAGCACCGTCCCAAGGCTCTTTTTCAGGAACCCTCTGGCTTCTGGATATCAGAGCGGGGCAAGAAAGCCTCTTCTAATATCTTCTAATTTGTGAAAGAAGACTCTACCAAGAAGCTTGATCAGCAGACTCTCACCAAGCCATTTGAAGTTAATCAAGCAGATGTCAAACCTGCGATTGAAAATCAGAATCCCGGAATAGAAGAGAAAATCTACAGTTCCTCCTGTTTTTCATGGGTATAACCGTTATAAACTATGGTTTCAGCATGTTTCACCTATATTTTGCAAGGTCGCAACCCTATCAGAGTGGTTCGTGATGCCTCTGAAGCAATGGAGACGTGCTCACAACTTCTTTTGGGTCGTTCGCAGACCCACTTCTTGCATAGGGGGTACGAGACCGTTACCCAAAAAGGGGACGGAACGGGCGCAAGCAGCATCCGCTCTGCGGAAGAGTTGCGGACGAATGCTGGAGACCATTTGGACTATGATAAATCGGACATTAGATTTTTTTTTGCCTTATGGTATGATATTGATTGATATTGTATGATATTATACGTTGCTTGTCGGTTGGTGGTTTCGCATATTCCTCGGTATAGTCTGTGTTGTGGTTGTTTAACTTCTGCCTGGAATGATTACGGGTCACTTGATGAACATTTTTGTGATGGCTCAGCCACCAAGCGGCTCTTGTGCTTCAAGATGCTTCAAGTGTCGGGTGACTTTGCACGACTTTTGCTGCCCAAAGGCCCAAAGCCCACTCTGCTCGATTCCCGCCTAGCCTAAGCCTATGCTCAAGTGCAGCATCCCGAGATATCCCGAGTCTCGCACGCGAGCTCTTGCCCAGCACTGTTCGTTGACAGTCAATTTGGGCCAGGACCCGTGGTGCGGAAATCATGCTAGTGATGAATGATACTAATGGATACTACTGGTAACATGTAATACTAACATATACTAACTATTTATATAATTATATAACTGTTTGCTGGTTGGGAGGGAGCCAAGAAGCTGCGGCTAGCACCGATATTCATATTCCTCATTGAATGCGGAGCCAAGGAGCTACTAAGAGTTTCCCAACATTTCCCAACCACATGATAGCAAAAATGATGGAAAGAGATTCCCTAAATGGATGATTAATCAGACCCCCTGGATCCCTCTGGCAAGCCTGGTAAGATACTTTTTTTTTTTTGCAGGGTATCCAGGATTCGCAATGATTTGTTCATGTACATGGGCACCTGAAGCAACATAATCAACGCAGAGGGCCGCGGACTTCCATGTTTCGGGTATTTTCTGTGATCAACCCTCTTGTTTTGTCATGCCCCGCATGTCTTCCTGCCATGTGATCCTGTCAGCAGTAGCTGATTTTGTGGACCCAGTTGGTTGGTGGTTTCAACTACTCGCTTCAACGAGTGATTTCCAAGCTGACTTGGGATGATCCTGCTTGGTATTATTTGGTACCACCTGACCAATAGCCTGTGATTTGACCTTCACCTAGCTTTTGCGTCTGACGTTTGTCCATGATCGCCCAAGACAACCAAGATGAGTCGTGCCGCACTTCCACTCTCTTCCACCGTAGAGGATTATATAGAATGATAATTTCAATCGTTGCAGTTGCAGGTGATATCAATGTCCTTGCATGCATTTGCATGCATTACCTTTTCCTTCTCCTTCGGACCAAGAAGGCGGCTAAATCTTAGCAAGTCTGTCATTGGAGGGGTTGAAACCACCAACCATCCGATTCTTCAGGACACATGCCGTAGAATGCGTCGGATGCTCACATTTGTTTGAAGCGTTGGAGTAGCTGTGACCTTCAGCTTGGGAACTCCAAGGTTTCAACGCGAAATGAGATCAACCAGGTTTCAATGCAGCGAAGCTGGTCCGGCTTCTCGTGGTCGATGGCCTGTGTCAAAAAAAGGGGAAAGAATGGATAGATGGATAGGTACTTAAGTTTGAAAGTCCCATAGTAACTATTAGTACTTCAAGAATAATATGTTGATATATGTTGGAAAGCCTAGCTGTAGGTTGTTACAGTAATAACAGCTTCTGACAGCTTTCTTACTCCGGGCTGAGTTATTTGGAAACGTTACCTCTTGTGGCAACTCGGGCTCCTGTCGCCTGTCTTTTTCACTTCACCCAGTGCAAAGCTAGGAGATGATGTTTCGATTAATTAATTTTGATGACAATATGCCATGAGATTATATTATAGACTATATAATTATAATCTATATATATAGTTATTTGTATTGTACAAAAGAAAAGTATACAGAGAGATATTGATAATATACATTAATATATTATATTATACCCCAGTATCTTGGTTTTCCCTAATTTTCACAAGCATTCCTGTGACACTTTGAGATTCCGACCACGGAAAGCCAGCTGAACAGATGATGACTTGCGGCCACACAAAACCGGCCGCTCATCTGGGCCAGTCGAATTTAAAGTCCCCAAAGTCCCGACCAAGTCGAGGACAATTCAGATCTCTGGGCGAATTCCTGGCTGACCAGATGGTGGAAATCACCTCAAGACGACACAACATGACCTTATATAGTAAATCGTAATAACCATATATAACAATATACAACAATATATAACAATATAAAACAATATATAACAATATAAAGCAATATATATATAACAATATATAACAATATATAACAATATATAACAATATATAACATTATTGAACAATATATAACAAACAACAATATACAACAATATATAACAATATATAACAATATGTAACAATGTAAAACAATATATAACAATATATAACAATATATAACAATATATAAATATATATAAATATATATATGTATATAAATATAACAATATATAACCGTATATAAAAAATATATAACAATATATAACCGTATATAACAATATATAACAATATATAACAATATATAACAATATGTAACAATATAAAACAATATAAAACAGTGCGAATAGAGTGTAGGCTACGGACCGTTGTATATTATCACAATTAGACACTCTAGGATCCGGCACCAAAGGGGCACTTCAAACTGGCCTCTTTGGCTCAAGACCCACTGCAGCACTGGAGTAAAGAACAGCAATGCAGAAGCTGATGCCCGTGTAACGTCATCACCGAAGCAATCACTTCAAACCCAACTACCAGGACATAATCGGACAGACAATCCCCGATTCGCAGGTTATCAGCCGTAGGACTCCTACGGAGCCTACGAGCGGGTAGCCGCGGGCCTTACAGATGACTGAACAGGATAGCAGCGATAATGCATTTTCTTTCTCTGGACATGCCGTTGCACCAGCTGCCGGCACGCAGTCAAATTCTTCACAGAGTATCGACACTGGTGGAAGCGATGCCTCGGAACTGAGAACGAGTCAACCCAGACGATCTCTGGTTGCTCCTAGAGGGAGACAAATTTCGACAATGCAAGCAATTGAAGATAGAGACAGCACACCTGGAAAGAGAAGATCATCTGCACGACAATTGTCGCCTCCGATGACTCCAAGGACTAAGGCAAAGACTACGTCGTCGAATCCGCCTTCACCGATTCAGGACGCTACACCATCAGGGACAGGATCTTATCAGCAAGTGCACGCCCCGTCAAGTGGTAGCGACATCTTCACTGCCTATCAGAGTGAATTAGCTGAGTACAAAACATCACTGGAAAGGGCCACTGAAGAAGAATCCGTACTTCAGGCAAGATTGAGTGAGACGACAGCATATGCCTATCAACAATTTAATTTCCTGGAAAGCACCACTCATCAAGAGATGATGTCGATGACCGAACAACTCCAGATGCTGAACTTCGAGTTACAGGCTGCACAACAAGAAGATGAAGGTGCGACCTGCAGGATCGAAGAGTTGGAAAGGTATCAGACTATGTCGAATGAAACTGCATCTCATTTGGAATTCAAATATTCACGACTACGTTCGGAATTCGATGAACAAATGGGACAAGCGAGCGCAATCATGGTACATGTGGGCGCCGATGCGAATGCTCACATCAATCAACTCAGACTGGAACTGGAAAGCGCAGAGATGAATGCCAAGCAAGAAGCTCTAGCGGTCGGCTACGCTAATGACCAGACATGTGCTTTACAGATCGAGATGCTCGAGGTTGCCAATCAAAACCAGACAATGAAGCACACCATGGCCATGAACGTTAGACGACTGGAAACTGAGCTCGATGCTGCTGACGTGAAGAGGGACGAGATCATGAAGGAGTTCCGTAGCAACATAAGATCTGAACATGACCGTTATGCAGAATGCGAACATCATTTAGCTTTGGAAGAGTCACAACTTCGATTGCAGATGATTCAAAATGAGAACCTACAATCTCGACTAGCAATTTCTGAGAACAAGGTTCCTGAAGAATCTATAGCTGAATCAGGCGGCATGCGGGACATGAGGATAATGGGACTACGTTCTGAACTACACATGAAACAAAGTCTTTTAGATCGAATGCAACAACAACTGACTGAATCGAAGAATCAGTATCATGAACTTTCCTGTCAACAAGCCAGAAGATCTTCACCAAGCAGATCACCGCATGGAGGACCTCTATACGAGATGTTTATGCAAGCCGTGCGAGAACGTGACAGTTTGAAGGAATCCAAGGCTGAAGTTGACAAGTTGTACTTGCAAAACAGAACTGAACTCATTGACACTGAGGACCTGCTCAAAGTCTTCCAGCGAAACTTTGATGAAACTGGTAAGAAATATCAAGATGCTCTGAACAAGATCGATCACATGAGCAACAATCCGAATGTGACGAGTAACTTGTTCGACAGTTTGCACAATGAAATCAATGACAGGGACACAGCTATTGCTCGCCTTCATACTGAACTTGAAGCCCAAAAGGATTCTCTTGAGCGTGCTCACAGGGATGCAGGTAAGTCCATCAAGATGCTGAACGACAGAAGACTCGTGATCAAAGGTGCGACTGACTATTCCATTCCTGAAAGCCACTTGACCGAGATGCATCAATTGGCCAATGAGCGTTTCGCTGAGGTAGAAGAGATGTCGAGCACCATTGCTGCCCTGAAGTTGGAAAACCAAGCTCATTCTTCTTCATCAATGAATAGACCGAATACATTACATGGGTACCCCAGTAATGCTATGCCTCGGAATGAATGTGAAGAGAAGTGTGCCAAACTGAAAGCAGAGTTGGACGAGATGAAGCAAGAGAAGAACAATGAAGTTCGAAATCTTCAAGATGAGTTGAAGAAGATGGAAGATCGGAAAGATTACTACAAGAACAATTTCTCTCAAGCTGAAGATCGTGCCAATGACGAAGAGCAGGAGTACCGAGCAGAAGCTGAAGCCTTCGAAAAGCTCAGGAACGAGTACAACACCAATGTCAAGGAGTTGGAGAACCTTGAAAGGGATAGATCCAAGTCATCCGTATCTCTAAGAGAAGCCGAAAAGATCAGCCTCCAGCCCTGGCCTAAGACCACTGAACTTTCATCCTGGAAGGGAAGTGTCGTTCATGAAGTTTGTGTTGCAAGTGGAGATCGAAACTATGAAGATTGGAAAGCATGGCTAGCTCCGTGTCTTGCAGATCAACCTGACTTGGAAACTCTGGCCAAAGCACCCGACGTGAGATTCCAATCCATTGATGCCAAGCTCTCCAATGCCTTGAGGAAAGTCATTGACAATGCTGGGGACAAGTCCATGCAAGTGAAGTATGACATGTCCATGAAGAACCAATTGTATGGGAGAAGTGGGGACTTCATCAAGGGACGGGAACTATTTGCAATGATACTGATTAGCTTCAAGTCACCTGACCACACTGAAGTTCTCTACAATGCCCATCATTTGTATATGTTCAACTACTATGGAGATGACCAACTTGAGGCCTTTTACAACAAGTGGCTTGACATCGTATACAATATGAAACATGATGATCTGCCTTCCAACAATTCCCTGCGTGACACATTGTTCCGGAAGATTGAACATTCAAAGCTTATGGCTTTTGATATCAACCGATACAAAACCTTTGATGAAGGGCATCCGGAAAAGACCTATGTTTACCTAACTGGTATGATCAAAGGATACATAGCAAGAGGAAAGCAAGAACGACTGTTGAAGGATAGAGAACGTGCAGTGAAACTGTCATTGTCCTCTACCAAGACGACACCTGCCCTGGAAGATGCCGACAAACCTGCTG
Source organism: Cladocopium goreaui (assembly GCA_947184155.2). Classification (NCBI taxonomy): domain Eukaryota; class Dinophyceae; order Suessiales; family Symbiodiniaceae; genus Cladocopium; species Cladocopium goreaui. The sequence goes on along the minus strand of CAMXCT020000140.1, from coordinate 5,360 downwards.
CTCCCGTCAAGACCAAGAAGGAGAATGAAGCAGCTGCATCGTCTACAGGTGATCCTCCCAAACGGCCTAAGGCGAAAGCGAAGAGTGAAGCTGCATCAGTACTTCCAACACCTTCTCCGAAGTCTCATGCCGACAAGAACAACAAGAAAGGCAAAGGTGGGAAGGGAAGATCATCTTCACCCGTTGACAAGAAGAAGATTTTCTGTAACTACTTCTTCAATAAAGGAGGATGCAACAAAGGTGACAAATGTCTCTACAGTCATTCTCAGAAGGTCTATGATGCCAAGATGAAAGGTAAGAAAGGCAGAAGCGGAAGTCGAGATTCATCAAGAGGGAAAGGTAGAGGAAGTTCATCTTCAGCTGGACCCAAGAAGAAGATATGTTGGAATTGGCAAAAGGGTACCTGCACGTTCGGAAACAAATGTAAATTCCTACATGCAGATCAATCGCCTTCAGCATCTTCAGAAAGAACCAGCAAGAAGACACCAAAGAAGAAAGCAACTCCCATTACCATTGATTCCTTCTTTGATAGCGACAATGAAGATTCTATGGATTATACCTCACCGAGGATAGCCAGCGCAAAGAAGTCTTCTGATGACCGCAGGATCTCTTTTGAACTGGAACCCGAAGTGCGCGAGATTGCCATTGAGAACTACCAGGAGGGATTACCCAAGCGTATGTATCGTGACCCCAACAAGCCGTATGTCTTCTGGAAAGTCGACGATTTGACCGACGATCAGTCCAAGTCCGACAACGCCCTTGGTTCAGTCCGAGCAAGGGCCAAGGCTATCATCATGGACAGATGTGGACTCCATCGTTTTGTTGATGAAGTTAGAATCATTATTGGCCCCAAGTTCGACATGATGATCAAGCTGGACAATGATCGTGATGACTTGACTTTTATTGAAGAGCTTGTTGAACACGAAGTTGGAAACTCCCTCATGAAGTCCAAGAACATAATATGCATTTCACTACCAGTGCAAGCCAAAGATCGTAGATTCATCCTGGATTCTGGCAGCGGACACGATCTGATTTCTGCAGGGAAAGCCGAGAGGATGAACTTGAAGCAACGAACCTGTGATCCTATCATGTTCCACACAGCCAACGGTTCAACTGCTACTCAGACGGAAGCAGAGATTGACCTGGGAACCTTTGATGTGACCTCTCATGCCTACGTACTGGACGACACTCCGTCCGTGATGTCTCTTGGGAAACGATGCATGGAAGAAGGATACTCCTTTGTATGGCCCTCTGGTCAAATGCCTTTCATGATTACGAAGAATGGAGAACGCATCGATTTGACAATCCATGACAACATCCCCTACGTTGATCTTGGAACATACGAATGCACTCCTCATGAGTGTCATCATGCATCAAAGATCCATGACCTACTGATACATTCTCAAGTCGGATTCAACGACTTCAACGACATTGATGATGTTGGTCAACCCTCACGAAGAGTACATCTCGATGGAGAAAGTGGTCTTGAGACATCGACTGAGGACCACAACTGTTCCCGATACGTCAAGAAGCTCAAGGTGAAGAAGAAAAGAAGAGCGATGAACCGGCAGAAGCATTCGGCAACTCCTGGAGAAGAAGAAGAGGAACCACCTGAGGGCGGCGAGTACGAACCAGGAACCCCGCTTGGCGATCCTCCTGGGGACGAGACTGACTTCGAAGATGATGGTCATGGTGCTCCTGAAGATGCCGCTGAAGGTGATGAAGATGACATCGAGATCGATGTTGTCGAAGGTGAATCCAGGGTAGCCAAAAGGGGAACACTCAAGAGAGAAGCTAATAGTCTGAATCACAAGTTGACCCACAGATACAAGAATCCATATTGCGACTCATGCATTCGAGCAAAGATGAAGCATTTCAAGACTCGTCGTGGTGCATACAAGAGGGAACTCAAGAAGTTTGGCGACCTCGTTACCTTCGATGCGGTGGACACATCCAAAGTCCCATGATGACGTGTTTGGTCCTCGAAAGAAGGGAAAATGGGGGTGTTTGGTGTTTAAGAGGGAGGGGGCCTGTTTTACAGGGAACATTAGGTTGCTTTCTTCCATCTGATCGACTGACCAAGATGATTAGTCGAGCAGTGACAAAAAACAGTTCACGGCGCCCCAGAGGTCACAGACCAGGCATACTTCTGTCATGCTCCTCAATATTGAAAGACATGGAATGAGATGAAGATTACCAAATTGATTCATTTTCGTTGCCTGGAACGACCTCAAACCAAACTTCACTTTGCCGAAAGGACGAACCAATTGAATTCTCAAACAAGCTAACTTTCCTACATGGCCTTTTGGAAGTGGATTTTACTTAACCTTGTTTTCGGGGAGGCACAAGCAATCCTTTGCGTATGTCATCTACTCAACGTGGAACCCAACGATGATGAATTGAGCGCTTGGTGCAAACTCCATGGATCTGAATTTGCCGGCAAACTCATCCCCTATGGTGCTCGTGTGAACTACAAGCCTCCGAAGACCAGAGAAGCAGGACAACTTCATAAGTTCGGGCCTGACTCCATTCCTGGAGTGTTTGCAGGGTATCACATTGGTCCAGGGATGCATTGGTCAAGACAATACAAAGTATGGCCTCTGAGTGAATTCGTACATCAGAATCTTGGCGACGATGCTAGCAAACCTGAACACCGTCTTCTCAAACCCCATTTGACTGAAAAGGTCGAGATGGTCACTCCATTGACATTTCCATGCAAACAAGAATATGAGAGGGTGAACACCACATTGGAAGGAATGAAAGAAAGAGAAATCCTCGATGGCGATCCCTCCAAAGTGCCTCATGGAGATGACGAAGAACATGACCAAGATGAAGATGATGATGATGAGCTTGATGACGGAGACGACGGTGGACCTGGACCAAGTGGTGGAAAAGTTTCAAAGAAGCCTCTTGATGACTCCGAGGATATCTTCGACAAAGACAAAGATCCAGAAGAGATGACCCTCCAGGAATTGATCGACGCCCAACCAGATCATTGGAAGAAGGGCAAAGCTGGAGATGGGAAGGTATACCTCAATGACGATGGTGAGAAGGTCAAGTTGAACGTCAAGGGTTACCCATACAAGATTGGAGATGATGGTAGACGAATGTTCAGAACGTCATTGCGTCCCAAAGGGACCTATTCTCCTGAAGAATGGCGCAAACTCTCTCAGTCTGACCGGAATACCATCCTCAAAGCCGAGAAGAAGAAGTTGGAGAAGAAAGAGGCCGATGACAAAGCCAAAAGATTGGTCGAGGAAAAGAAGAAGAAGGCAACGAAGAAGGAGAAGAAAGATTCAAAGAAAGACAAGGACGAGCCAAAGTCCAAGGACGATGAAGGTGGTGATGAAAGTAAGAAGGATGACTCTCATTCAAAGTCAAAGAAATCCGATGCAGGTGTTGGTGAAGTTGTGAAGAACAAAGTTACCTTACCTATCACATGTACAAGTACGTATCTTGATTTGTACGACATAGTCGATGATGACGATGTACATGGAAGACGATACATTGATTGTCGAAAAGTGAAGAGGAATGCTGATGCTAGCAAATGGTTCCGACGTTTTTTACTTGAAGTCCCGACGACGAGGAGATGATCCATTGAATGGGTAGGAATGTCGGAGGGCGAGAAAGGACGGGGCCCAAAAAGCATCCGTGGTGGAGTGGTGAAGTTTGGAAGCGGCACATTGTCAGGTGAGATTTCGAGGTTTTGTCCCTTTGGCTCAGCAGGAGAGTCGACAATGATCAAAAATGGCAAATGTGTTAACGTCAAGAACGTGAAGAACATAGCCACTGATGATGATGAATACATTCCATTCCCAACTATGCCGTGTACTTCTGCATCAAATCAAAGTCACCGAACCAAGATACCATCAGGAGGCCTTGGAAGCAAACTTTTCAACGCAATGGTTTCACGACCTGTGGGCAGAGCTGAGATTGAGTCTAACCCAAAGGCCAAAGAGGCAATGCTCAAGGAGTGGAAAGGCCTTCGTGATCAAGAGGTATTCGACTTTACAATGGTTCGTGAATATGACGATGTTGTTGCAGAGGCCAAGAAGAACAAAAAGGAAGGTACACATTGGCGCAGGGGGTCCATGGATGATGGCGTGGAAGTGGAAAAGAATAATTGTATTAAAAGAGAGGTCAGTAGGACAATTCCTGGACAAAATTCAAGGAAGAAGAGGGGCACGTTCTGCTAGGAAATCAGGTGAAGAATCAGCATTGGAAGCAAGCATTCTTCCATAAGACTGGGAAATATCCCTGCTCCTTCGAAGCCTCCGATGCGCCGGATTTTTTATGATGTCTTCCTGGGCACTCGTCAAGTTGGCAGTGCGATTAGGCCTTACAATCCAGGCCAAGTTGAAGGGACCTTTGTGTTGGGTGGAGTTACCCACTGATGCATGGCCTCCGGAGATACAGTATTGGAAGTTCCGTCGCCCTGTCGTAAGACTCGACAAAGCCCTGTATGGACACCCTGATTCAGGCACGATGTGGGAACAACATTGTGACAAGAAAGTTCAAGAAATTGGTTTTAAGCCCATTGGAGAGGAATGGCCTTCTATGTATTTTCATGATGAGCTCAAATTGCTGTTGGTAATCTATGTGGATGACCTTAAGCTTGCTGGGCCCTCCGAAAATCTGGCCAAGGTGGGAAATGCTGCGCACTGTCCTGCGCATTGAACCCGAAACCGATCTGGGACTTTACTTAGGATGCGTTTTATCCCAAGGTGAGACCCAATTGCATAATGGTAAGAAAGTCAAGACCATAACTTATAACATGGAAGGATTGTTAAAGTTATCGGTGGAAAAGTATCTTGACATCATTGGCAAGGACACAAAATTGAAAAAGGTATCAACGCCGAGCCTTCCAGAGGAAACGAAAAGCAGCCCGTATCGAGCTCCTTCCGATGGAAAACGCAAAGTTGAGTGTCCTTGGTGTGCACATTCCTTCGATCCAGATATGCCTGTTCTCTCTGAGACTGGCAACTCACGTCCTGCGCAAGACAGTGAGACGCTGAGCCGTGGGAATCTAGCTCCGCATGCAGCTAGTGTGCTGATGAAGCTGCTTTATGCAGCCCGCATTGCGCGGTTTGACCTGTTGAGATCCATCAATGCATTAGCACGTAATGTGACTAAATGGACAAAGGATGATGACGCCCGTCTTCATCACCTAATGTGTTATGTCAATTCCACATTGTCCCTAAAAATGATAGGATGGGTCGGAGACAAAATTGAAGATTTATCATTAGGACTATTTGCAGATGCGGATTTCGCTGGATGTGCCCAATCCTTGAGATCAACCTCAGGATCGCACTTACAAGTCCAAGGTAAGTTCACAAGATTCCCACTTGCTGGTGGAAGTA
>CAMXCT020000139.1:242927-296978 GCA_947184155.2 Cladocopium goreaui | reverse complement strand
TTCTGTGAAGGGAGCTGCCTTCACAAAAGGGATGCTGTGAAGGGAGCGGCTTTCACAAAATAGATTCTGTGAAGGGAGCTGCCTTCACAAAATGGATTCTGTGAAGGGAGCTGCCTTCACAAAATGGGTTCTGTGAAGGGGGCTGCATTCACAAAATGGATTCTGTGAAGGGGGCTACCTTCACAAAACGGATTCTGTGAAGGGGGCTGCCTTCACTCTGTGAAGGGAGCTGCCTTCACAAAAGGGATTCTGCCTTCACAAAATGGATTCTGTGAAGGGGGCTGCCGTCACAAAAGGGATTCTGTGAAGGGAGCTGCCTTCACAAAATGGATCCTGTGAAGGGGGCTGCCTTCACAAAATGGATTCTGTGTAGGGCGCTTGAAGGGGGCTGCCTTCACAAAGGGCATTCTGTGAAGGGAGCTGCCTTCACAAAAGGGATGCTGTGAAGGGAGCGGCTTTCACAAAATAGATTCTGTGAAGGGAGCTGCCTTCACAAAATGGATTCTGTGAAGGGAGCTGCCTTCACAAAATGGGTTCTGTGAAGGGGGCTGCTCAGTGAAGGGCGCTGCCTTCACAAAAATGGCTTCTGTGAAGGGCGCTGCTTTCACAAAAGGGATTCTGTGAAGGGAACTGCCTTCACAAAATGGATTCTGTGAAGGGAGCTGCCTTCACAAAATGGATTCTGTGAAGGGCGCTGCTCTGTGAAGGCCGCTGCCTTTAGCGGCCTTCACAAAAGAGATTCTGTGAAGGGAGCTGCCTTCACAAAATGGATTCTGTGAAGGGGGCTGCCTTCACAAAAAAGGGATTCTGTGACGGGAGCTGCCTTCACAAAATGGATTCCGTGACGGGAGCTGCCTTCACAAAAAGGATTCTGTGAAGGGGGCCGCCTTCACAAAAGGGATTCTGTGAAGGGAGCTGCCTTCACAACAGGGATTCTGTGAAGGGAGCTGCCTTCACAAAAGGGATTCTGTGAAGGGAGCTGCCTTCACAAAAAGGATTCTGTGAAGGGAGCTGCCTTCACAAAATAGATTCCGTGAAGGGAGCTTCCTTCACAAAAGGGATTCTGTGAAGGGCGCTCGAAGGGAGCTACCTTCACAAAGTGGATTCCGTGAAGGGAGCTGCCTTCACAAAATGGATTCTGTGAAGGGGGCTGCCGTCACAAAAGGGATTCTGTGAAGGGAGCTGCCTTCACAAAATGGATCCTGTGAAGGGGGCTGCCTTCACAAAATGGATTCTGTGTAGGGCGCTTGAAGGGGGCTGCCTTCACAAAGAGCTTTCTGTGAAGGGAGCTGCCTTCACAAAAGGGATGCTGTGAAGGGAGCGGCTTTCACAAAATAGATTCTGTGAAGGGAGCTGCCTTCACAAAATGGATTCTGTGAAGGGAGCTGCCTTCACAAAATGGGTTCTGTGAAGGGGGCTGCATTCACAAAATGGATTCTGTGAAGGGGGCTACCTTCACAAAACGGATTCTGTGAAGGGGGCTGCCTTCACTCTGTGAAGGGAGCTGCCTTCACAAAAGGGATTCTGTGAAGGGAGCTGCCTTCACAAAATGGATCCTGTGAAGGGAGCTGCCTTCACAAAAGGGATTCTGTGAAGGGAGCTGCCTTCACAAAAGGGATTCTTTGAAGGGAGCTGCTTCACAAAATGGATTCTGTGAAGGGCGCTGCCTTCACAGCGTGAAGGGAGGGCTGCCTTCACAAAGGGCATTCTGTGAAGGGAGCTGCCTTCACAAAAGGGATGCTGTGAAGGGAGCGGCTTTCACAAAATAGATTCCGTGAAGGGAGCTGCCTTCACAAAATGGATTCTGTGAAGGGAGCTGCCTTCACAAAAGGAATTCTGTGAAGGGAACTGCCTTCACAAAATGGATTGTGAAGGGAGCTGCCTTCACAAAATGGATTCTGTGAAGGGCGCTGCTCTGTGAAGGGCGCTGCCTTCACAAAAGAGATTCTGTGAAGGGAGCTGCCTTCACAAAATGGATTCTGTGAAGGGGGCTGCCTTCACAAAAGGGATTCTGTGAAGGGAACTGCCTTCACAAAAGGGATTCTGTGAAAGGCGCTTGAAGGAAGCTGCCTTCACAAAATGGATTCCGTGACGGGAGCTGCCTTCACAAAATGGATTGATTCTGTGAAGGGGGCCGCCTTCACAAAAGGGATTCTGTGAAGGGAGCTGCCTTCACAACAGGGATTCTGTGAAGGGAGCTGCCTTCACAAAAGGGATTCTGTGAAGGGAGCTGCCTTCACAAAAGGGATTCTGTGAAGGGAGCTGCCTTCACAACAGGGACTCTGTGAAGGTAGCTGCCTTCACAAAGGGATTCTGTGAAGGGCGCTCGCGGGGAGCTACCTTCACAAAATGGATTCCGTGAAGGGAGCTTCCTTCACAAAAGGGATTCTGTGAAGGGGGCTGCCTTCACAAAGGGCATTCTGTGAAGGGAGCTGCCTTCACAAAAGGGATTCTGTGAATGGGGCTGCCTTCAGACAATGGATTCTGTGAAGGGAGCTGCCTTCACAAAAGGCATTCTGTGAAGGGAGCTGCCTTCACAAAAGGGATTCTGTGAAGGGAGCTGCCTTCACAAAAGGGATTCTGCAAAGGGAGCTGCCTTCACAAAAGGGATTCTGTGAGTGGGGCTGCCTTCACAAAAGGGATTCTGCGAAGGGAGCTGCCTTCACAAAGTGGATACTGTGAAGGGGGCTGCCTTCACAAAATGGATTCTGTGAAGGGCGCTTGAAGGGAGCTGCCTTCACAAAAGGGATTCTGTGAAGGGAGCTGCTTTCACAAAACGGGTTCTGTGAAGGGAGCTGCCTTCACAAAATGGTGTCTCCCGCACTTGTCCTTCGCACGTGGGTGCCTCGGGCCGCATGAGTTTACACTTGTCTTCCCCTTGTCTCCCATACTTCTCTCCCGCTCTGGGTGTCTTGGAGCGCATGAGTTTCCACTTGTCTCCCACACTTGTCTCTCACACTTGTCTCCCACTCTGGGTTCCCTGGGCCGCATGAGTTTACACTTGTCTCCCCCTTGTCTCCGACACTTGTGTCTCAGGGTGCCTTCGGCCGCATGAGTTTACACTTGTCTCCCACTTGTCTCCCGCACTTGTCTCCCACTCTGGGTGCCTAGGGCCACATGATTTTACACTTGTCTCCCCCTTGTCTCCCACTCTGGGTTCTTTGGGCTGCATGAATTTACACTTGTCTCCCCCTTGTCTCCCACACTTGTCTCTCACTCTGGGTGCCTTGGGTCGCATGAGTTTACACTTGTCCCCCCCTTGTCTCCCACTCTGGGTTCTTTGGGCTGCATGAGTTTACACTTGTCTCCCCCTTGTCTCCCACACTTGTCTCTCACTCTGGGTGCCTTGGGCCGCATGAGTTTACACTTGTCTCCCCCTTGTCTCCCACTCTGGGTTCTTTGGGCTGCATGAGTTTACACTTGTCTCCCCCTTGTCTCCCACACTTGTCTCTCACTCTGGGTGCCTTGGGCCGCATGAGTTTACACTTGTCTCCCCCTTGTCTCCCACACTTGTCTTTCACTCTGGGCGCCTTGGGCCGCATGAGTTTACAATTGTCTCCCACTTGTCTCCCGCACTTGTCTCCCGAGCGCCTTGGGCCGCATCATTTTACACTTGTCTCCCATTTGTCCCTCGCACTTGGGCGCCTTGGGCCGCATGAGTTTACACTTGTCTTCCACTTGTCTCCCGCACATGTCTCCCACTCTGGGTGTCTTGGAGCGCATGATTTTACACTTGTCTCCCACACCTGTCTCCCACACTTGTTTCCCACACTTGTCTCCCACTCTGGGTTCCTTGGGCGCATGATTTTACACTTGTCTCCCACTTGTCTCCCACACTTGTCTCGCAATTTTGTCTCCCATACTTTTCTCCCATTTTATTTCCCACACTTGTCTCCCACTCTGGGTTCCTTGGGCCGCATGAGTTTACACTTGTCGCTTACTTGTCTCCCACACTTATTTCCCACTCTGGGTTCCTTGGGCCGCATGAGTTTACACTTGTCTCCCTCTCCCACTCCCGGTGCCTTGGGCCGCGTGAGTTTACACTTGTCTTCCCTTCTCCCACAATTGCCTCCCACTTTGGGTGTCTTGGAGCACATGAGTTCATGAGTTTACACTTGTCTCCCACTTGTCTCCCAGACTTGTCTCCCACTCTGGGTTCCTTGGGCCGCATGAGTTTATACTTGTCTCTTCCTTTTTTCCCATACTTGTTTCTCAGTCTGGGTGCCTTGGGCCGCATGAATTTACACTTGTTTCCCACTTGTCTCCCGCACTTGTCTCCCACTCTGGGTGCCTTGGGCCGCATGATTTTACATTTGTCTCCCACTTGTCCCTCACACTTGGGTGCCTTGGACCGCATGAGTTTACACTTATTTTCCACTTGTTTCCCATACTTATCTCCCACTCTGCGTATCTTGGACCGCATGATTTTACACTCCTCTCCCACTTATCTCCCACCTTGTCTTCCACACTTGTCTCCCACTCTGGGTGCCTTGGGCCGCATAAATGCATGCAAGGACGCCGAAATGATACCCTTTGCCGCAAACTAAAATATAATTAAGATTTTCTACATCTGATTGGGATCAACGGTGGTATAATTATTAGTACAAGTAGTAGTAAATTTCATCTTGATATATATGATACATTGAATCCAAAATCACTACCTGAATTCCCAAGATTCCCAATTTTAAATACTAAAAATCACTGAAACCACCATTTAAGATAATCAAACCCATAAAAGCACAACTTTTCATATTTAATCCTCCATTTTTCGATAAATTCATTAAATCACAAGCTCTCAACGAAAACGGCCCTTCATCCGTAAATTCTGCCACAACCAGCTGCAGCGGTTGCCCCATCCCGGCACCATATGCGGATTCCGCATGTTAAGAAACCTCCATACATAAAAATTTCAACTACAAATGTTCCCATCCAAATTCTGGAAGCTTAGAAACATCCTGTACATTCGTGACTTAAAGGTTGGATCTATTTTTGAACCTTTTTGAAAATATGTGATAAATTGAATAATAAATGAAATCTCATTCTGAACAACAAAAAACAAATCCCATGTCCCGGGCCCCAAGATATGGCGTGCTTTTTGATCCACCGATTGTCCTTATGGGTCGATGCATAAGGGCCACATTGGAGGTGGGGAAACGCTGAAACGGGATAGAAAAAACCATGGTATCTGGCAAAGGTTGGAAAATACTGGGAAATTGATGGAAATTATAGAAAATTATGTTAAATAATATTGTAACGTTAATAAAAGCGTATTTTTGGTGAAATACGTCTTATTCTATGAAATATAATGTAAAATGAGTACAGAGTATGTATTCAACTATCAATTGGGTCAAATCCAGGTGCCACTCATCCGTCCAAAAATGTGGTCAGAATCCTCAATCCAGATGTTTATCACTGAGCCATATTGAGCATGGAACCGTGGTGCCCGCCGTATCCCCACAGAACAGGGTGTATTTTGTCTCAAAGTCCGACATTGAATGGACAAATCTGAATACGTCTTACTAATTACCCAGATGTCAATCGCAAATCACAACAATCCATAACAATCCAAGAACCGGCACATACCGGCACTGTTCATGGGAAAAAGAAGTACATGAAGCCTTCTCCAAACATGTAATACCCCCAAAATTGCGGGGTAATCATTTTCTCTACTGACATAACCATAAATATCTATAAATTGAGATTACCCTCTAGTAAACTAACATAATTATGGAACATCATAATTTTTAATTGGTAAATCAACGAATTACTTTTTTAGGATAAATCCAGCATTTTCAGTGTCCGGATAACCGCCTTGTCCAACATGATGCTATTCTCGATGCTGAAGGAGTCGTTCGGCAGTCCTGCCACCACCCAAGCCCTCACCTACCATATTTGAATTTTAAAGAAATAACAATATTTTCTAACCCCCCCAAAAATGTAAACACATATAATCAATCAACGTAAGTTTGCCTTTTTCTTTAAGTTTCTACCAGAATTACATTTATTGGATTCTTTTTCTGGGGTTGTAATGGAGCCATAAATGCTGCGATGGAGCCAGCCCTCCAAACCAACCACAGAAGCCGTCAAAAAATGATGTTCACATTAAGTGGCCTATTTGGGATATAGGTTTTTTATGGTTTATCAATATTTATTACGGCCCATCATAAATACATCCCATTTCCTATTTATCTCCACTGCTCCTAAAATCATCTATCCAGTCTATCTAGCACCTTTCTGGCCCCATATGAGAGTACCCCGAGTCATCATCTATTGATGGATTCCTCCATGAAATCATCCAGCTATTGCCAGCTATTGGGGTACCCACCTCTTTATGATATGGATATGGAATGGACTATTCACCCATGACTAACCCATGATTCACAATTCTATTAACCATATATTCACCACTGTATATCAACCATATATCAACCACCCATGATTAACTAATTAAGCATTACAATACCATTCTATTAACCATCCATTTTGGGAGACCACGGATCCTCGCAAAACCAGCAGTGGCGCCTTCACGGGTTCCAGGCACTCCAACGAGAACTTCTCACCACTCCTCCGCCCGGGCGCCAGGCCGAGGCCGAGAAAGGTGGGACTTATTTTTCTATGGGGGTTACTCCAATAGCTGGATGGTTTATAATGGAAAATACGAACATAAAATGGATGATGACTGGGGGAACCCTGGGTTAAACAGGACCAACATGGATGATTTGGGGGGTCCTAAGTCATGGAGGTACCCCAATAGCTGGATGGATGGTTGATTTCATGGAAAATCCGAAAATCAAATGGATGATGACTGGGGGTACCGCCCAATTTTAGGACACCTCCCTGTTTCATAAAGTTAAGCTATATATGATTATGCATTGAATATACTTGTTAAGCAGTGATACTAAGTGGGATGATCTTAACATGTTCAAACTCGAGGTTTCCGCTTTGTCAGAGGGACCTATGGTGACTCGGGGATCCCCATTCTTGGAGATCTCCATAGAAAAAACTGTTTTGTGAAGTTCAGATACCAGTAGTACCGCACAAGGCGGAGGCGGAAGTTTCAAAAATAGGAAACCTATAGGAGAGGTTGGTTGTTGTGAATCAGGGATGGCAGAGCGAATCCACTGATGGACCGAAAGGTGCTTGAGGTCTCCTCTCTTTCGCTCTCTTTCTCTGACTATCTACCTACCTACCTACCTATCTTCTATGTATTTATCTATCGATGTATCTATCTATCTATCTCTCTCTCTCTTTCATCTGTCTATCTGTCCAGCTGTCTACCTGTCTATCTGTCTATCTATCTGTCTATCTATCTATCTCTCTCTCTCTCCCTTTCATCTGTCTATCTGTCTAGCTGTCTAACCGTCTATCTATCTATCTATCTATCTGTCTATCTGTCTACCTGTCTATCTGTGGTGCAGTGTCATTCAGTGAAATGTAGTGTAGTGTAATGTAGTGTAGTGTAGTGGAGTGTAGTGGAATGTAGTGTAGTGTAGTGTAGTGTAGTGTAATTTAGCGTAGTGGAGTGTAGTGGAAGGTAGTGTAGTGTAGTGTAATGTAGTGTAGTGAGATTCAATGTAGTGGAGTGTAGTGGAGTGTAGTGGAGTGTAGTTGTGTAGTTGTAGTTGTAGTGTAGTGGAGTGTAGAGTAATGTAGTGAAGTGTAGTGGAAGGCTGTGTAGTGTAGTGTAATGTAGTGTAGTGTAATGTAGTGTAATGTAGTGTCGTGTCGCGTAATTTAGTGTAGTGGAGTGTAGTGGGGTGTAGTTGTGTAGTTGTAGTTGTAATGTTGTGGAGTGTTGTGTAGGGTAATGTAGTGTAGTGTACTGTAATGTAGTGTAGTGTAATTTAGTGTAGTGGAGTGTAGTGGAGTGTAGTGTAGTTGTGTAGTTGTAGTTGTAGTTGTAGTGTAATGTAGTGTAGTGTAATTTAGTGTAGTGGAGTGTAGTGTAGTGTAGTTGTGTAGTTGTAGTTGTAGTGTTGTGGAGTGTAGTGGAGTGTAGTTGTAGTTGTAGTGTAGTGGAGTGTAGTGTAATGTAGTGAAGTGTAGTGGAAGGTGGTGTAGTGTAGTGTAGTGTAGTGTAACGCAGTGTAGTGTAGTGTAGTGGAGTGTAATGTGGTGTAATGTAGTGTAGTGTAGTGTAATTTAATGTCGTGGAGCGTAGTGTAGTGTAGTGGAGCGTAGTGGAGCGTAGTTGTAGTTGTAGTGTTGTGGAGTGTAGTGTAATGTAGCGTAGTGTAGTGTAGTGTAGCTAAGCGAAGCGGTTCGACATCTGAACCTCCGAAAGTGGTCCGAACCCCCAGTGTTTTTAACATTTTGACTTCGAAATGTGCTTTGCGCCACAACGGCGTGCACTTTTTCCACATCGGAGCCTCCAAACGTGGTCCGAACCCTAGTGTTTTTAACATTTTGACTTCGACATGTGCTTCGCGCCGCAAGAATTTTCAGAGAATTACCACATGGAACACACATTAAACATACTACAATAACATATAGTAGCAATATCACAATATCACCTTCAGTAAATCTGGACCGATGGCATCGCCATTCAATGGATGGCCAGATGATTATCAACAACTATGTAATACTGCAGGTATCAAGGTATGCTCCATTCGCAAGTCCGGATTTCGAAGCTACATCATTGCGCATCCTCAACCCTGAGTTTTTTGTCGAACATCGTAATGTTCCAAGAATCCCCCAAATAGATAAAAAAGATTGAGACCAGGAAATTAACCGGGAAACACCATCGAACTAACATCCTTCATATTTCCCAACGTACGGGAATTATTGTCATAGTTGTAGCCGCAAAGTATAGTCCCAATTTCACCCCAAGTAACATCAAGAAAATCTGAACTTGGCAATCCCAAACTGATGAAACCTCCACAATCTTTGGATGCTCAGATGAAGGCCCAACCCAACCCGGTCACCCGGTCCTCTCCAAAGGAGCTTCGAAAGCTACTGCGGCAGATGATCAGATTCGATGAGCTCCATGAATATCCCAAAGTTCCCAAATCTATTCTCCATTGGCAATTTTGCTAGCATTTTCAACCCCGGGTGTGCTCCAGCGGATTCAGAGTTTCCAAACGATTTCCACCTCAGGACCTCGAGAAATCCACGCGGATTTCCTCGGTGCGTCTGATTTTGTGCCACGAAGGATGCCTCTTTCGTAAAAATCCGTCCATTCTGCTACGAATGTGTCTTATTTCCAATGGAGAATATGACAACGTAGAATATGAAAAATATGACGTCTTAAGCTAACATTTCGATATCAATTCAGGATCAATTCAGGATCAATGTCAACCCTGGATTAGTAAACCATTAGGCTGTTTAATTGCCAGTTCAGTATCAGATAATGACTATTGGGGAAGTACCACCCTAGTTAAAAACTATGGTTTATTATGAAAACAAGAGCCAAGGTATCATCCAGCCGGAGCAATGAAAGAATCTGAAAGTCGTCAGCACGCCCCAAGGGATCTGGAAACTGGATCGCATGGGGGAAATCTGTCAGGGAACCTGAAATCCAAACCGCAAATCCTGAAGCAAGATCATCCACAGTCATATGGCATGCAGTTTCAACACAAAATGGTGTATCAATGCATATTATATGTGCTTTTCCAGGACGTTGAAACCGGATTTCACAGTGTCCCGTTGAACGCATTTGTCTTCTTCTTTGAACTCAATCCTTCGAAGGTTCTGGTAGATATAACGATTGCTGATAAAGTTGAAAAAATCACCTGTCATTTATACTCTCTGGTAATGTAACCTGGCATAACCTGGCTATTGAAAAGGTCCATTTAGTTTGTCGGCTTACCTACTATTCACGGTGATTGTCCATAGCTGTCTATGCTACCAGAGGCTACATATGAAGTTGTTTTTCAAACATACAATTGAGGGGGAAATGGCAGGAGCACTCCCCAAATCATTGAGACAATCCTTGGAAACCATCCCGCAGATCTTAATTTATTAGTAGCCCTGCTGAAGAAGTCCCCGATTCATACATCTAGAGAACTGGGAGAATTGGCCCCGCAAACACGAAGCACATTCCAATCATTATCATTTTAATAAACTGTCATTCATCTGGTTATATCAAGTGATATATGTGTAATAGCGGTTTTTACTGATATGCAGATACACAATGATAAGTTAAGTGATGCTTACAACAATAGGCGTATATCTGATAACTACAATCAGGTGATATCAGGTGTTTAGACCCCTATTGTTTGATAATCGGTATTCCTACTTCCATTACTGACCAGTTGGGGTGGTGTGAACCACCAAGCAGCATCTTGGCACCCTTTTGACGGCTTGCAGCTTGCTCAAACCTCGGCAATGGAGGTATCCCAATGTGTGAAGCCTAGGTGCCTAGGTGTTCATGGGTAGCTATCCGGAAAACTGGTCTTGACTTTCAAATGATGTGAAATGAAGAAAAATCTGCCAAAGAGAGCAGTACTAGTACAACTAGTTGTAGATCAATTTGTTTCACCCGACCCTGCAGTTCCAAACACCGTCTGAGACGCTAGTAGTTGGTTTTTGGGTCCCAAACATCTTCCGAGAGTAAGTTTGGAGCGCCAGGGCAGAAACGGCCCTTCTTCATGAAATAAAATGGTACTCTTGTAAAGTATTCGCGAAGTCCAAGCTTATGTTCCACAGGACCCATGCAGGTTGACATGTTTTTTTTTTGGAAGTCGCTATACCTGCCAGATTGATAGATTACTTCACGATGGCCCACACCTGTGACACCCTGCGATGGTATCAAAGGCCATTGTATGCACGTATTGCGCAACGGGAATCCCCACAGAATGGTGAAACTGTAGCTGTAAAATGTCCCCTTCTTCCAACGACCCAATCAAACCCTGTGCTTTTGAAATTGCTGCTTGACAGTTGAAAAATGAACTCCCAACGCACTGAGGAATATCTGTAGCTTCCCAAACAAGAAACGTTGATGGGTGGCACGAGTGTTCATCTTTAACATGGTGCAACATTGATGTGCGTTTCACTCCCTGATGTTGCTTTGAACCTGAAACCAGTGACATCGATTATGCATTGCACATGTTCAAAGGCAATTTCATCCCAGGTGAAACTTGACTGCAGCATAATACAGTCAACGCAAAGGAATCGATACAAGACCCGATACGTCTTGCCTGCGATCATGGGGCCATCGCCGAACAGTCGTGGAAGCTGTATTCCAAGACTACCTGAAAAATATCTACCACCTTTGGGGGTAGTGGATTGTTCTTCCGTTGGAAAGAGAACTACTTGAGTTGCCACCTCAAATCATGGTTTGGACCTAGAAGTCATTTCACGACATTTGCTCGCCATGTCATCACACTGAAAGACAAGAGAATTGAACAATTGAACATAACAATCCACCACAAACAGGAAGGAGCGGTTGTGATGTCATACAACTAATGGCTGCACAGCAGAGATTCCAGCCACTTGCTAAGCCCAATCCTAATCCCAAACTGAAATAGAGAGAAACCCAATGCAATCACAAATGTTCATCATTTCAGGTTCTGGTTTCAGCATGGAACTCATAAAACAGAATTAAACCATCGAAAGCCGCCCAACTTTGCGGGGACCCAATTTTAATCCACCCCCTGTGGACCCAACGGCGTTGGACGGCACATCTTTGATCTTTTCACAGGCGCTCTCCAAAGGCACCTTTGGCCCGACATTGAAGCATGTCGAAATCACCATACGAAACCTGCAAAAACGGGAGGCGAAGCAAGTGACTGGAGATGTTTTCCCACAAACTTCATGTTATCAGACACTCGCAGACTTGTCTAGAATTTCTTGCATCAAAACAATTTACAAAGGTGTATAGCTACATATAGATAGGGTTCTGCATTGGAGAAATCTTGCTGCCAAGGACAACTGATTAATGTTTAAAGATACCCAGCATGTTGTTATAAGCCCAGCAGTCAAAATTTTGGTGCTTGCAATGTTCATCAAGTTTCGCATGTTTGCTAATTAACAATGAAACAAAGCTCCTCACAGGCAAGTAGGAGCTGCTTGCTAGCCCTAGCCATGTTTATCATTCCCGTGATTGTTTTGATGATCGCTCCAGTTCTTTATTAACTGTCATTATCAGCAAAAACTGACTGGCACATGAGACACCAAAAGAGCTATTCCCGGTGCCAGGCCTTATATTTCATGCCTTGGGCGGAGCAAATGTGCAAACAACATCTGGGGCTCAAAATGATTCAACACCAAAAAGCGATATGGACAGAAGAAACATCAAACAAATGCCTACTTTGTGACCATCGGTGACCTTTAGGCCATGTAGTGCTGAAGATAGCCAAGCGGCAAAAAACCATACCTGTTATGTCCACGCATACTCTGATAATCTGATTTCTTCTCGCCCAATCAATTCTGCAGATTCAATCAAATTCGTGGTTCACCTGTGCTCAATTTTTGGCCGGTGGCTTGTGATGATTTGGCAATGGGTTTAGGCTTCATGGATCTTCATGGGTCATGTGTCTAAAATCGGATGCGTAAACATCCCTGGTACCGACTCACACTATCCCTACGCCTTTCATGTTTTCATTCCCACCAGTGCCAGCAGTTTCACCATGTTTCACCCATGGATATTCCCACCTACAATGCCATTGGGCCATTCCATTGAGCCTCACCCGTGCAGCCAAGAGGCTTTTCCCATCAAGTTCATGATTTCCGTGCGTCCCTCCTCTCTCGCATAATCCAAGGGTGTTTTGCCTGGGAAGCACAGCTAACATTCGAAGTGACCCTTTCCCAAATATCACTTCAATGGATCACCGTGCGGACTGCAGAATTTGACGTGTGGAAACAATGTGCGGAAAGCGCTGTTTCATTCTTCTCATTGGCTCACACGGATGTCAAAGACAGGGATGAACTCTAAACATCTATAAACCATTTTTTTTCAAGAGACACGCCCAAAATCACGGCTCTTGAATTTCAAGGGAACTTTGAAGATGGGAACCTGAGATGATAAATCCAGTGAAATCCCATGCTGAAGTTGAAAACAAAATTAAAAACTTAAAAGATATGTCATAAGTCATTGAGGCATGCCACATTCATTGAACTGCACCTGTTATATCTGTTATATCTGTTATTGTGATTGCCGGTGAGAAAAAATGGTGTTCAAAAACCGGACATCGGCTGAGGCCCCCAGCCACTGTCGTTCTTAATGTCCACCGAGGCCTTTGCTGCCAGCAGCTGCTGGGCGCACTCCACTTGGCCGTTGTCTGCTGCAAAATGCAGCGGAGTCCAACCTCAGCACCGTCGGAGTGGCACTCGCGGTGCGCCGTGACCGGCGGCGATCGCTGAGCTCCCCACGGCCTCGGCCGTCCAGGCCGTCCACGGCGGCGCCCTTCGCCACGAGGAACGCGACGATCGCCGGGTGGCCGTTCCGTGCTGCCCAGTGCAGCGCTGACAGGTCCAGGTCACCGAGTTGATCCAGGCTGCCGCGGTCCCGGCGCAGGTGGCCCCGGACGCCCGGGAGGTCGCCGGCGCGTGCCGCGCGGGCGATGTGGGCGTCTCGGCGCGCGGAGGAATAAAACAGAAATGACGATGTTTTTTTTCCTTTTTTCTCATTAAATCTTTCTGTTTTCTCTAAGTCCAAGTCTGCTAAGTCTGCTTATTGAAATTCGATTGAATCAGTTAGAGACCTGAACTTATTGAACTTGGAAGTTCCTGATGTTCATGTTGTGGAACTTGAAGTGCAACTTCAAATTACTTCCAGGATCTTCTGCCTGAGGTAGCATCAAGTTCTACAGTCAGTATACCGACTGAGGCCCAGACATTTCGCAGCCGCGGCTTCGTCGGCTGCGACTTGTTCTGGATCTTCCTGCAGGTGTTGCACCGGTCCGACATGGCAAAGTCAAGCCATGAAAGGTTCAGTCAATTTTCTTGCAAATGAAATCAGACGCAGCCCACAGCAAACTTGGTTAAATCCAAGATTCACCATACTGCGCATGGAAATGAAATGCAATTAGCCGTGCCATAGTTCTAAAACCCACTTTGGGGACATTATATTGAAGATATTTGAAGATCCATATTTACCCAGGAAGGTATGAAAGGATGGTGGATTGAGTTTGACGCCAGGTTTTGGGATGCTGTGAGAGGTTGAGAAATATGTCGCTGCCTGACCCCGATTTGGCCCGAACCTCGTCGTCATCTGGGGGTAGTTGAAGTTTCGCCGGATCTTCCTGCAGGTGTTGTCCCAGTGCGACGTGGTTTTTGAAAGTCATAGAAAAATCATGAGTCGCTAATTACCATCAAAAATTAGGTCAACAAAGACATGGTCTGGCATTGCAATGTTGTTACAAAGACACGATGCTGATGACACTGTGTGCTTGCCATCCATGTCAATCCATCCTCTTGCTTCTTTCTTTCCTGTCATTTGCACCATATGCGACAACACTGTCATGGAAGAGTCTGTGGCGCTTCAACAGCTTTCAACCTTCTAGGCCTTGCGAGGGTCAAACTGAAGCTGTTGGATCTGCTTGGTGTCAAAGTCGTTATCGGTGTCCCACACGGAGGAGTCCTGTACCCAAAAGAAGAGGAACATCTGTGAGACAGGAGAAACACATTACAAAAAGACACATGTGACAGGAGTCCTGCTCTTTCAGCTGGTCAATCCCCTGGTCTGTTGAAACGATTGGTGGTTCTGGTTCTGGAGCAGGAGGAACATGGCTGTCTCTTTGGGTTGCAAATGAAGCAGTTCTTCCGGGACTTGGAGGATGCCTGTGGCTTGCTGCAGCTCTTGACTCGACTGATGGCACTGTTTGAGAGATGCTCTGAGAGGCTGCTTGGGTGGTGGTCTCCTTCATGGCTGAAGACTCATCAAAAATGTCCTCTTTGAATTTCACTTTTCCAAGGAATTCAAACCAGCCACCTGGCAGGAGCTGGTTCACCACAACAACTTGGAGTTGCGCTCGGGTTAGCGCCTGATAGATTAAGGCACGGGTCTCACAATTGGTTTTCTGGTCTCCCAGTTTTTCATCCAGTCCGATGCAAATGATGATCAACTTCTCGAGGCCCTTAGCGTTTGCCACTGTGTCAATTATAAGCGCCTCATCAGTCTGCTTTGTCTCTTGGTTTGGAAGGATTGCCAGGGAGTCTTGACATGATGTGAGTTCAAAGTTTCGCCCTGGAAACTGAGCCAAGCGGTGTCGGATGCTTCCTTTGAATCCCGTGAGAAATTCGTCATTTGGCACAAGCATGGCAAGGCGCTGGTGGAAGCTGAGGCCTGCATAGGTGCCTATCAAATCCCAAAGTGCCGTGATGGTCTTCTGCCTGTACTTCTCAAAGTCCACACGAGCACCTAAATCTGAATCGAACAAGAACGACTTGAGAGGAGGTCCTGCTGGACATGGATTTGACACCTTCCTTCTCTCCTTCGCTTCCCTGAAAAGCAGCTGAACCTGCAACAATTCGTTTCGTGGTTCTCACGATTTCAGTGAGCTTCACCTCCTTCGCTCCAGCGAAAACGACATCAGTTCCCGATGCCTGGGATTTGCTGGATAGCAGCAAACGCTGCTCTGCTTTGACCATGTGGAAAAATCTGTCATAGTCGATGGACTGAAATACATCATGTGCTTCATCGACAATGGTCAAAAGAAATTGCGGCTCACCTTCCGACGGCTTAGTGATTAAGCGGCCGTCTTCATCATGTAGGGTCATAAACGACTCGTATGGTGCTTGCATCAGCACAACACGGCTCAGCAAATCGTGAAGCGACATGTGTTCTCCAAATCTCTGAGCAAGCCACTGGAAAAAGTAAAGGCCAAGATCAATGGATGGGGCAACAAATGACAACAGTCCTTCAGAACTTTGTTTGATCTTCTTGTAGGCACACTGCACAGCAATAAATGTCTTCCCACTTCCAGCAGGCGCGGACAAATGCACGGGACCACCGCTCAGCAAATTCTCTACGTCCCCCAACTTCTCATGTTGATGTCGTGTCAGCTTCGAGAACCTCAAAAGTTCCTTCTCAAATATCTTGCAGAAGAACGTTTTGTCTAATCGCACCTGCCACTTTTCAGTGGACTTTGTTGTGAATGTTGTGGCCAGGCCTTTGTTGACAGCAGATTCCAAGTCGGAATTAAGAACTTTGTTCCTGACATCTTGGAGCACTTGGATTGATTCAATTTTGAGCCTGCTCGCCAACGCAGGCGTGCCATCTGGGAAAGTAAACTTTTGAAGCTTCTCCACTTTGAATCCCTGTTGTTCACTTTGTTCCTGCACTTCACTCAATCCTTTCTTCACTAAATCCGTAAACACGTCTTGGCCAACTTCTGCAACCATCTCTGAAATCAAATCAGCATGACGTACACAATCGGTGGAAAAAAACTCCCCAGTCTGTGACCGAACTATCCACAAGTTGTAAGGATCCTTTGGATCTTTTGGTATGGCGCGTGGGACAGCTTGTAAGGTACCTTTCCACCACACCTTGCCGTCAAAAGCATCTACGTGGGTTCCAACCTTGAATTCCTTTTTGAGGAAATGGGCGACATCAATCCAATCATATTCCCAAGGTTTTCCATTCTCTCCTTTGTCCAGCATCTCCTTCTTCTTCTTGTCTAGATACGCAATTTCGCACTTTTGCGAACCTCCACACCCTTTGCCGTCCCAGAGGTCAACATCTTTCAGTTCATCCCAACCGACTATGCCCTGGCCCACCTCCCCTGGGAAAAACACGACCTTCAGTCTTTGTCCCAAGCTCACCGCCTTTTCCACCTGTTCCTTCCACTTCTGGAACCATAGGCATCCCCACGGGGCTGCTCTGGCGAATTCGGGTTTCTCCCTATACTCCCAGGCATCCTTTGCTTTCTCTTCAGCTTTCTTTCTCTCGTCCTCATTCTCAGTGGCACGAATGACGACAATCCTTGTTGCTCTGGCTTTGTCTTCTGCATCCTTCAACTCGTCGTCTGTGCAAGAGGCCGGCAAGACTTTTAAATATCCAAACTGCTTGTAGTCCCTTTCCCCGTATATGGTATGACACATGCATCGGCCAGAGGCCTCTTCAATGTAGTGTTGCCCGAGACCATCCTCTGGGGTACATAAAAAGACGCAAGCGACACTGTCTAAATGCTTTTCCTTTGTTAAAGCATCCCAGCCACTCGTGTATTTTCCTGGGAAGGAGACATAGCAGTCTTTGGCTCCTTTCCTGATGTGGCCAGGGTAGCTGATATTGCCAGTCCTTTCCAACACGGCATGCTTGTTGTTTCGCACCGTGAAGTACAGGTGGCACTCCTCCTGTCCGTGTACGAGGAGATTCACGGGACTGTAGGGGGGATACTGGGGACACTGAATTCTTTGGTGTTCCATTACGTCTGTGTACATCTGTGTATACGCTGCAATTTATCGTGGAACCCCAAAAGACCATCTACACGAGCGAGGTATCTTTGGTACCCTCATGTTGCTGGTTCCACCTTAAGGGCAATGTTGAAACGTTGTGAGTGGACATTTCTACCATGAATTGGTTTCCTGCAGAGATGTCCGACTGTAGAATTCTCAATGACCGATTATTTACCAATGAGATCCCAATTTATTGCTGAGAGTTGTGCATGTTTTGCTGACTAAAGTCCTTGTGGGATGCCTTCTGTGGAGATGATGTTCCTCTTGAAGATTTGGACCGACAACCTCTAACTGAAACATTCATATTCTATTAAATCACTCCTCATCAACAAAATCTGGGGCAATTACTGCAACATGAGGCTTGCGCTAACTTAGCAATTAAATCATCATATTTTCGAAGATGTCTTCCCCCGGGAATACCTTATGCAATTCATCCAATTTTAGGCATTAGCAAGGTGCTGGGGATCCAATCGGCCTTGATTTGGGGATCATCTTTTGCAAATTAGTTTTTCTGAGCTGAAAGGCTGGCCATTGTGAACACACACTGGGATGTGTTCGAGCCGTCAATTAGCTGCCTCAAACAACAACACTTGGTTATACCCAAAAAACGGGAAAAACAACGTTGGTCTCTGGTTGCTTGCTATTCTGTTTCCACTTGGGTGCTTCCTGTCCTTTTTGCGTCGTTTTCTGATATTGTTACATGCACATCTTGATTTTGACAAACGAGGAAAAACAGGAGTTTGCTTCGGTTGTTTAATGGAGTGTACATTGGACTATTTCACCCTGCCCCTTGTGACAAGATACCCATGCGCTTGGTCAATGCCATTCCCTTCCTGCAGGTGCTGTTTACATTGGCTGCATTGGTTGCTACATGTTGTTGTTTTCTTGGATCCACGAATATTTCAACAATCAAAACCATAAGCGCGACCGTGCTTCGAACCTTGTCCATGGATCCCTCCAATCAGATCAATTTGCATCGGCAACCCCAAAAAACGGACAAAAAGAAACCAAAAATTGCATGAAGACATATGAGGACAAAACAGTACAAACATTTCTTTTGTTGGACGCAAAACTCGAAAATCATGTAAAGAAGCATAAACATCATTCAACATAAAAAAGAAAGGCACAATAAAGATTGGGCGCACATCTACATTGCACATCTCATGGCTAGACTCGACCAAATTCAATGGCAATTGCAAAAAAATTGCCAGTCAAGGAGCGGCGCTCTGCAGAACAGCCACCGCTTCCTTGCATTTCGAATCGCAAGCCAAATTCAAGGGAGTGAAACCTTAGCGGCAAGTTTGACATCAAACGCCAGAAATGCGCGAGTTGACAGAAGACCTCAAGCCTTTCCAAATCAATATGACGAGGCTGTGTCAATATGCGTACTGAAGTTGAAAGCCCTCAGACTGAATCTACTCTCCAATGAGAATTCAGTTGGATCCAAGGGCTCAGATCATACGCATTCACATATTCTATGTGAAGAGCTCGGCTCCGGGCCGCTGAGGTCTTCAGCCTCAGTCCTGGCTCTGGCCTCCAGCAGTAGCTCGATGATTTTGACCGGTTCCGAGAGCTCACTGGCGGCCAAGTGTAGTGGTGTCCGGCCTCAGCGCCGCCGGAAAGCCTAAGAAAATAACACAAAAAGGTGCTGTTCTCAAGAACAACACCTTGCAATTCTGTTCGCTCTAAGTTTCGGACCACTTCCGTCCATGGCATCAACAGACGCGCGATTTTTTAGGAGCTGCTGGACGTAGTCTTCGTCACCGCTGCACACGGCATTGTGCAGCTCCGTCCGGCCTAGGTGACAAAGCTGACAAAAGTGACAAACGTTCATATACATTGCTTCAAATCAAATTGAACTATGCCATGTTGTCAGGGTACAAAAAACATGTGTATGAACGAACATGCATCCGAACTGCATGGTTTTTTAAATGACATTTCAGATTCAAAGTGACATGAGCTGTACCAGGAAGAAGCAGCAACCGCTGAGCTGGACAGGTGGAGACGGGAGAAGGGTTAATCATTACTACACCGTGACCCGGACAAACGTCAACCTCCTCTGCTGGCAACACATCCAGCTATTCGCCTCAACTTTGAGCCCGCTGCCCAACCTGTTCTTCTGCTCGCCTTTGCCCCCAGCTGTGGTGTCTTGGCCTCGGCATGACCAAGGCAGAGTGGCTCCCAGAGGATTCCTGAGAGGATTCCATTCGTATCTGGCGTAAAACAAACGCCGAGCGCCAAGCTCTCAGAGGATGCTGTGGCGGCCTGGTCGACAGGAAGGTGCATTCGAAAATGGTTCACAGCCAGCGCATGGAAACATTCAAAATGGAATGGAAGTCATATGCAAACATGAAAAAGATATAAAAGATCCTATTTGGTAAAAATTTCTTTGCATGCCATATTTGCTAGACATGAACAGGAAATCAAAAAACTATATTTGTTTGGACAGATATGGTGGTGCCTTTTGACATAGCATCGGTGGTGGCTTGTTTATGCATTCCTGTGGAGGTTTATCGTGAAAAAAAGCAAACAGGAATGCCGTCCTACCGGTTGCCTGGTAAACCAAGCAAGGGGCCAGGATGGCAATCAATTCTGCCCTGTCCAATTAACCTCAGCCGTTTGATCGGCCTCCGTCCGTTCCTTGAAAGTCCTCCGCGCTTCTAGGTCATCAAGCACAGCCCGAACTAGCTCCTGCAGGGACAACATACATGAACCAGTCGAAAACAATGAACCAACCCTGTCAACACTGATTTAACAGATGATGGAACTGAAGGAAACTTTGAAATGATGGGTATCGTTTCAAGACATTTCAAGTCCATGTTTGGAATTTATGAAAGGTAAAATAAGTGTCGACTTGTCCCTTATGCACCGACTACACATGCGCAATTGCACGAACTAACCCGGCCTAGGAATTTGTGGCTCACGAGAACACAGTTGTACAACATGCGAATCTGCATTCCGCCCACCTCAGCTTTTGCGATTGCAAGTGTGTACGCTGCAAATTCTTCCAGCAGTCTTTGGACATCGTCCTGCACAGTATGGAATGTACTTGAAGGCCACCCTGCTCTGACACCGTGATGGATGTAGATTGCTCGCTTTTCGATGAAGGGGCTGGCAATGAAGAGTCTGGCAAAGATATCAGAACCGAAACATGGATAGAATGGATAGAAATGGCACATAAAGGGTTTTCAGGTCAAACCCTGCTCCTTTGAGAATCATGGGTCTGCACCGTGCACCGTCCAAAAACGCAACCATGTCGTGCCATGCCATTGCATGTTGGGTCCTGTTCCTGACTTGCATCTGAAAGCTGGCTTTCGACAGTTTTCAGCTTCTCCTTCGAGAAACCGTGAGCCATGGTGGGTGAGGGATTCACTGAGTTTACAGCAAAATGGCAAAAAAGGTACCCGCTGAAGGTCCACATGTCCAAGGGTGCATCCAAGCAAAGACCCCACAAATATACAGTTGTGTGCTAACAAACGAAGGGTAGGAGAATTGGTGTGATGCCAATGATGCAATCCAGGGAGTCACAGAAAACGGGACTGGAATATGATGAGATTGAACTCGCCGTCTTTGACTTGTGTTTCTATATTATTCCCCACATCATTGTGTGGGGTTCTTGTTTTTCGCTTGGATCCCGCCGGGGCACCTCCGCCTCCTCCTCCGCCTCCTCCTCCGCCTCCGCCTCCTCCTCCGCCTCCTCCTCCGCCTCCTCCTCCGCCTCCTCCTCCGCCTCCTCCTCCGCCTCCTCCTCCGCCTCACTCACTCACTCACTCTCTCACTCTCTCACTCTCTCACTCACTCACTCTCACCACATCTCGCTCACAGAGCTTCCTTGCGTGGCAGGCGCAGTACACAGAGCTTCCTGGCGGAGCTGCGGCGCGGTGGCCGCCGCTGGCCCGCGGCTGCCTTTTGCCTGGCCGGCGCAGTGCACAGAGCCTCCGCACTGCCCGTTTGCGTGGCAGGCGCAGTACACAGAGCTTTCTGGAGGAGCTGCGGCACTCACTCACTCACTCACTCACTCACTCACTCACTCACTCACTCACTCACTCACTCACTCACTCACACTCACTCACTCATTCACTCACTCACTCACTCACTCACTCACTCACTCACTCACTCACTCACTCACTCACTCACTCACTCACTCACTCACTCACTCACTCACTCACTCGCTCTCGCACTCTCTCACTCTCTCACTCTCATCACATCTCGCTCACAGAGCTTCCTTGCGTGGCAGGCGCAGTACACAGAGCTTCCTGGCGGAGCTGCGGCCGCGGCTGGCCCGCGGCTGCCTTTTGCCTGGCCGGCGCAGTGCACAGAGCCTCCGCACTGCCCGTTTGCGTGGCAGGCGCAGTACACAGAGCTTTCTGGAGGAGCTGCGGCACTCACTCACTCACTCTCTCACTCACTCACTCACTCTCTCACTCTCATCACATCTCGCTCACAGAGCTTCCTTGCGTGGCAGGCGCAGTACACAGAGCTTCCTGGCGGAGCTGCGGCGCGGTGGCCGCCGCTGGCCCGCAGCTGCCTTTTGCCTGGCCGGCGCAGTGCACAGAGCCTCCGCACTGCCCGTTTGCGTGGCAGGCGCAGTACACAGAGCTTTCTGGAGGAGCTGCGGCTGCCTTTTGCCTGGCAGGCGCAGTACACAAAGCGTTCGCACTCTTCGTTTGCGTGGCAGGCGCAGTACGCAGAGCTTTCTGGAGGAGCTGCGGCGCGGTGGCCGCCGCTGGCCCGCGGCTGCCTTTTGCCTGGCAGGCGCAGTACTCAGAGCCTCCGCACTTCCCTTTTGCCTGGCAGGCGCAGTACGCAGAGCTTCCTTGCGTGCTAGGTGCAGTACATAGAGCTTCCTGGCGGAGCTGCGGCGCGGTGGCCGCCGCTGGCCCGCGGCTGCCTTTTGCCTGGCAAGCGCAGTGCACAGAGCCTCCGCACTTCCCCTTTGCCTGGCAGGCGCAGTACACAGAGCTTCCTTGCGTGGCAGGCGCAGTACACAGAGCTTCCCGGCGCGGTGGCCGCCGCTGGCGGCTCCCTTTTGCTTGGCAGGCGCAATACTCAGAGCCTTCGCACTTCCCTTGTGCGTGGCAGGCGCAGCACATAGAGCTTCCTGGCGGAGCTGCGGCGCGGTGGCCGCCGCTGGCCCGCGGCTGCCTTTTGCCTGGCAGGCGCAGTGCTCACAGCCTCCGCACTTCCCCTTTGCCTGGCAGGCGCAGTACACAGAGTTTCCTGGCGGAATTGTGGCGCAGTACACAGAGCTTCCTGGCGGAATTGCGGCGCGGTGGCCGCCGCTGGCCCGCGGCTGCCTTTTGCCTGGCAGGCGCAGTACACAGAGCTTCCTTGCGTGGCAGGCGCAGTACACAGAGCTTCCTGGCGGAGCTGCGGCGCGGTGGCCCGCGGCTCCCTTTTGCTTGGCAGGCGCAGTACACAGAGCGTTCGCATTCCCCTTTTGTGTGGCAGGCGCGTGCACAGAGCTTTTTGGAGGAGTTGCGGCGCTGTGGCCGCCGCTGGCCCGCGGCTGCCTTTTGCGTGGCAGGCGCAATACTCAGAGCCTCCGCGCTTCCCTTGTGCGTGGCAGGCGCAGTGCACAGAGTTTCCTGGCATTGCGGCGCAGTACCCAGAGCTTCCTGGGTGAATTGCGGTGCGGTGGCCGCCGCTGGCCCGCGGCTGCCTTTGGCCTGGCAAGCGCAGTACACAGAGCCGCCGCACTTCCCTTTTACGTGGCAGGCGCAGTACACAGAGCTTCCTGGCGGAGCTGCGGCGCGGTGGCCGCCGCTGGCCCGCGGCTGCCTTTTGCCTGGCAGGCGCAGTGCACAGAGCCTCCGCACTTCCCTTTTGCCTTGCAGGCGCAGTACACAGAGTTTCCTGGCGGAATTGCGGCGCAGTACACAGAGCTTCCTGGCGGAATTGCGGCGCGGTGGCCGCCGCTGGCCCGCGGCTGCCTTTT
This sequence comes from Cladocopium goreaui, assembly GCA_947184155.2. Taxonomy (NCBI): domain Eukaryota; class Dinophyceae; order Suessiales; family Symbiodiniaceae; genus Cladocopium; species Cladocopium goreaui. Next base: position 273,703 of record CAMXCT020000139.1, on the reverse strand, counting down.
GCCTGGCACCCGCAGTGCACAGAGCCTCCGCACTTCCTTTTTGCCTAGCAGGCGCAGCACACAGAGCTTCCTTGCGTGGCAGGCGCAGTGCACAGAGTTTCCTGGCAGAGCTGCGGCGCGGTGGCCGCCGCTGGCCTGCGGCTGCCTTTTGCCTGGTAGTCCGTGCACAGACACAGAGCCTTGCGTGGCAGGCGCAGTACACAGAGCTTTCTGGAGGAGCTGCGGCACGGTGGCCGCCGCTGGCCCGCGGCTGCCTTTTGCCTGGCAGCCAGCCGTGCACAGACACAGAGCCTTGCGTGGCAGGCGCAGTACACAGAGCTTGCACTTCCCTTTTGCGTGGCAGGCGCAATACACAGAGCTTCCTGTCTCTCTTTTGCCTGCGTTGCAGCTATTTCGGTTTCGGTCTGCGCTTTCATGACGCTGTCTGCAAGGTTTGGAGCTCAGTAAGTCTTTGGTGTGACATTGTTGCTGACACTGACTAACTTGGACCTCAGTCAATCTTTGCATGTCAATTCTTGGATTGCTGTGTACAGCATAAGCAATTTGGCGACGCATTGGTGATGTTTGCATACTTTGTCCACGTGTCGTTCGCGGCTGGCTGCAGGCAGATGCTCCATGTTTTGAGGTCAGCACCTGAGACTGACAGTCAGTTAGTCCGAATGCTTGCACACGGCAGTGTGTGACTCATCGTCTGTACGCGATACTTTTTGCAGCTTTTGGCACTGTTTGCTGTCGCTTTCGGCGGTGGGTCGGTGTCAGGCGGCTGGCTGCAGGCAGGTGCTCCATGTTTTGAGGTCAGCACCTGAGACATAAGTCAGTGAGAGTGCGAATGCTTACACACGGCATTGTGTGATTCATCGTCTGTACGCAATACTTTTTGCAGCTGCAGGCACCTTTCCCTGTCGCTTTCGGTAGTGGGTCGGTGTCAGGCGGCTGGCTGGCAGATGCTTCATGTTTTGAGGTCAGCACCTGAGACTGAGAATCAGTGAGTAATCAGTGAGTCCGAATGCTCGCACACGGCACTGTCTGATTCATCATCTGCACGCGATAGTTTTTTGCAGCTTTTGGCACTGTTCGCTGTCGCTTCCGGCAGTTGGTCGGTGTGAGGATTTGTCGTTTTCAGGCAGTTACGTGACATACTTCGTTGATATGTTTGACTAGTTTCTAGATGTATATATATATATATTCGGTGTGTTGCTGTTATGTATGAACACTGTATATATATATATATTAGATATGATATATATACGAATAGATATATAGTTAGATCTATATATAAAAGCAGACGTCAGCAAAGTTCGGTGCCTGACTTGTCGCTGTCGATTTCGGAAGTGATAAATATACATAGATACATGTACAGATACAAATGATAATATACACAGAGAAATTGTGTATTTGACAGAACGAGTTTCCACAAGCATGACATGAAAGTTTTCACCAACAGATTCATTTTGACATATCACGTAGAAGAGCCATGCCCGTGCAAAGTCGCGGCGCCTCTTTTCGAGCCAGGATTCAAGTCGCTGGCTCGCGGCATCATGGGCCGTGGCGAGGTTGTTTGGCAGCGGCCGAAGCGGATCTGCGAGAGCTGGAAGCTGCGCGCAATGCGCCCGCTGACAAACCTAGAGCTGTCGCACAGTTGCACGGTGCGCTTCCGGAGATCAAAGTCACACGGGCAGAAGAATACATTCAAGAACGAAGAGGAACTTTCCGTGCGCATTTCAAGAAGAGTGGACATACTTACAGTGGTCCTAGAAGAACTTTGAAAGCTGAAGCGGTGGAGGATGCCAAGAAGTTACTGGCCGCTGCTGACGTATCCATTCCGGCCTTGCAAGCAGCAGAAAGAAGTTTTAGGCAGCAGCATGGGTCAGAGGCAGCTTTGGCTAAGGCAGTGCGTGAAGCTATGTTGCATTGGTTGCAGCAAGGCTCCACCGCAGATCTTCGGGGTTGTTCCCGTGCATTGAAGACGCGGATGCGGCGTGCTGCCGCGGGGTCGGAACAAGCTCGCAACCAATTGCATGACAATCTGCAGACATATCTTAACGTCGTTTCCTGTTCTAGTGCACATTATTATCAACGTTGTTCTGTTTTCTAAAGTCTTTGAATGCAGCATGCTTCAAAGTTGCTACTGTCCTTGTCTGTTGCGCTAAGGACAGCAAACTTGGGTGGCAAAGATGATTGCCGCATGTTGACCAACATTCCGGTCAAAGACCACAAGAACTGCCCTGCTGTTGCAACATCTCTGAGTTGTCTGATTGGTGTGATCGTGCCTGGAACCTTACGTAAGGTCGACACGGTTTTCGAAGTCATTGGCTTGCAGGTGATGGGCATCACGTCTGTGCGGAGCGAGACGGATGAGTGGCTGTTGGTGAATTGTTCTACGTGCAAACGAGCAGCGCCTTGCCAGGCGTGTGTATCTAAATCATCACCTCGTGTTGCAACATGCCTTGCTCGTGGTTCCTTTTCACACACCTATAATAGAGTTATATGAAAGCACCAACCTAGATGCATGGGACTGTCACCCGAACGAATGGCCCTGTAGGTGCACCCGACCGCCCAGACCGAGCGACGCCTCGCTGTTCGCTTGACGATAGCAGATTCGAATGCCCAGTGCAGCGTGGTGGTTTACCCCGACGCGCTTTTGTCTACCGCCAAGCAGTTGAGCGTGGCTTTGGGTGAACCTCTGCAGGACACGGCAGCGTTCCGGATCACCATTCGTGACATGTTTCGGAGCGCGCAGTGGTTGTGCCGCTTCACCTTTCGTGACAATGAATACCAAGAGGTGATGGAACTTGATCTCCGCTACATGGAGCCCTGTTTGGTGGCCGGTGGCACCTTTGTTCCTGACTGTTCTGAAAAACTGCAACGCAAGGTTCCACATCACCATCTGCACGCAGGATGTCCCGTGGTGGCTCTTCGTGGTGTGACAGAGGAAAAGGATCTCGGGATGTTTGCTTTTGGCCACATCGATGCCAACACGCTACGTGCTTTGGTGGCGTTCAATGATGTGAATCTCGCAGATGATGAGGCTTTGCAACAAGACCCCAACACGGCGTCGGCCATCCGTGTCAAGCGATCAGTGGATTGTGTCTTGTCCGAGACCGCGGAGGGGACAGAGGCCGTGCCGCATCGAGTCAAGCTACGCTGTGCCGGTCCTGCTTCGGCGGTCAACTGGATGCTCCGAGCCCAGCCTGGTCAAGTCTTTCAAGTCGTGCTTGGTCAGACGGAGACTCTGGGTGAATATTCGGTCTTGTGGCATGTGCCGGTCGCAGCGGAACAGGTGCCGGCTGTGACGAGCTTTTGGAAGCACATCAGCATCACTGAATCTCAGGAGGAAGGTTTCAAGTTTGACAAGGATTGGATCACTCCGTTGAAGCGCCTTCGTGGCATGCGAGACGGCTTACCGCAAGAGGAACGTGACAGCGCCGCTTGGCAGGGCGACGCGTTCATGGCTTCTTGACTTTGTAGACTTCTTTTGGATGTAGCACCCAAGTCGTGGTGATGAGTCGGTGTGACAATATCGCCTTTGTAGACTTCTTTTGGATGTAGCACCCAAGTCGTGGTGATGAGTCGGTGTGACAATATCGGCTGCAATTTTGATGATGACGCGTGACTGTTTCAAGGTCTTGCACCAGTCGACTTTACTATTTATATACAAACCTGTTCATCGTGAGTGTTTACGATGGATCCAGTCCTTGTGTCCTTGTTGGCAATACCCTTGGGTCAGTGTGTTGTGGTGCGAGTCAACAGAAAGGATTGAAGGCGCCGTCTCTCTTCGGACGTGCTGGCTCTGTGTCACGAATTGTTCACAGCATGCCCTGTCGAATTGTTCAGAGCATGCCCTGATCGTTCATGGAAAAAAACGTTCTTTTCTAGTGCGAGCGGAAGAAGTTGTTGTACAGTACAATAAGTTTGAAGTCCGAAGATGGGACGGAAAAATTGCATTGATTTTCTGTCATTTTGCTTTTGCATTTGAAGTCTGTCGTGTAGATAGCACATTGCTCCCAGCAGATATGTTATTATCATTGAACTTTCAGGTCAAGACATGTTTGACAGGCACAGGCCAGCAGATGATGCGTCAATGTGTCGCGAAGTTGTCATTGCGCATGTGTTTTCCATTCTCTTTCTGACAGGCAATGTTGATGCTGTACATGCATTTGAACACAGACGTTCTGATTGCAAGAAGCAAGCGGGCTTAGCTTGGGGATGTTTTGGTGGAATTGCTATGGCATTCTTGCTTTTTGCATTGTGTGTACTTGGGCGATGCACGTCGTCCGATGCAGTTGTGCTAAAAAAGGATCGGAGAGTTCTTTGCACGCGGTGACTACTGCAAGAATTTCTTGTGACACACAAGCAGTCATTTCGTTCTTCACCGTGCTGATGGATCAGCTCTGGCATGCATGTTTTTTTTGGTTGACCCATGCAGGCGTTGTTATTGGTAGACACACCAGCAGTCATTTCGTTCTTGTCCTTTCTGATGGATCAGATCTGGCATGCAGGAGCTTTTATGTGGACCTCTGCGGGCCTTGTTACTATCTCGGAACATAGGTACAGAAGTAGATCACAGCAAACGATGAAACTGAGTACTGCTGATACAGCAAAGATGCCGTCAGATGCCGTCGTGTCGGTGCCTCTTCATTGTGTATTGCACGCATGAGACAGTTATGGGTTGCAAAGCTGCTTTGTGATAGCTAACTCTACGTGTCCGCAGCTGGTTGACATCATCGTGCTTCTCACTGCTGATGGCTCAGATCTGGCATGCAGGAGTTTTTCTGTTGACCTAGCATTCCTTTTTTCAACAGTTATGTGAACATTGGCATGGGAATAGCAACCCAAACTGAATTATATTATTCAGAGCGGTTCAAACCGCCAACCTATGAATCAATTTGGGAAACACTTTTGTTCAACCTTTACGTTTAACAGGGAACATACAGACGACAGTGTATCACTCCGCTACTTTCGGTCACAGTTCATTTCATATTTCTTTTACCTCATCACCTGTGCCAGGTACTCTACACTGCACAAAATTATGACGCTTGAACTTGCGCGGCCTCTCTTGAAAAAGAGCTCGTGTGCTGCATGTATCATGCGTCGGGCTCTTGTTTTTCACTTGGATCCCGCCGCTCCTGTTCCTGCCTCCGCCGTCGTAGACTTATCATCACCACTCATCACAGCTCCACTTATCACATCACAGCTTCTCATCACAACTCATCACAATTCATCACAACTTATCACATCCCAACTCATCACAGTTCCACTTCTCACACCTCACCTATCACATCACAACTTCTCATCACAACTCATCACAACTCATCACAACTTGTCACATCCCAACCCATCACAGTTCCACTTCTCACACCTCACTTATCATATCAGAACTCATCACAGCTCCACCTCTCACACCTGACATCACAAGTCCACTTCTCACACCTCACTTCTCACACCTCCCTGAAGTTCACATTAACCTTAGATACATAAAGGCTTGACATGTGGGGTTATCCGGTCCTTTTATATTCTGTTCTGTTTTATTAAACATCCTCGATAAGTGTGACGATCCTAAACTTTCTACACCCTTGGTTTACCTGCACTCCAAATTTCCGGTCACCACTGCCACGTGAACCTCGAATTTTTCGCGCTCAATTCTTTGTTCCCGAAGACCGTCACAAAATGTGTTCAAGAAGGCCTTTCCAGGGAATGAAGCCAGACCACCAACATATCAAATCAGCAAAAAACAAAAACAGTTAACGTTTGTTTAACTGCGTGTTGGGCTTCATTTTCCACAGAAACGCAGCAGCACAGAAGCACATGTCACTTTTTCCGAGTGCCTCCTCAAGACTGGAACATGACCTACCTACATGTATTTGCAAAAAGGCCTTCCAACCACAACTCGCAATGGGCCTTCACATTGTCATTTGCCTGCTGAAGTTCGGCCAAAGCTGGCAAATCCTTTCCAGCTGTGTCAAGGCCGTACAACATGCTGAACAGAGGTTGACGCTGAGCAGTGACGAGAGATTGAAAACCACTCTTCTGTGACCATGTTGAACAGCCTCACCAATCTCGTTGACTTCACACTTGGTCCCTTGTCTAAATGACTAACTATTCAACAATTCTGCGGCCATTTGATAGCATCAAGTTTCTATGAAATGTGCTGCACTAGATAACAGGAAAAAACAAGGACATAATATCCAAGTTTGATATTGACCTGATCAGCATCAAAAGACAAGAAGAACACCATATTTATGCATGCTTGTGCGGCGTCAACCATTTGTTTGATTTACAGTATCTGGTATGAATCAAAATAAGTTGCTGTCCCAGCGCATCTGGGACCCCTGCGAGCGTTCCCAAAGCCATCATTTTTTGCACGTGTTGTGCAACGGGAAATCCCGTAGAATGGTGAAACCGTAGCGAAATGTCAAATCCAGGAAAGGTTCGTAGAGTGGATGCCATGTTGAAACTTTCAAGGTCCCTTTCACCAACAAACCCACCCAACCATGGATTCAATTCACATTGCTAATCAATTAAAGGTAATGGAGAAACAAAATCCAATTTCAAATGCAATATAACGCAATGAGAAAGATCGTAGTTAGGCACAAACATGTGAAGAGCTGATGTGTCCCAATGTTGCTTTGAACCATCGATCGCGTATTGCATGCACATCACCCATGGCACTTTGACCCCACATTAAGCTTGACCACCTCTAATAGACCTAACATAAAAAAGAAAAGAAAACATATCAAAGCAAAACCCTGAGGTTCTTCCCTCCGATCATCGAGACATCACCCAGCAGTTCTCGGAGCTGCAATATCACTACAACTGAAGGATTATCACCTATCCAGCAAATTGTGAGCTGCTTTTGACTTCTCGATACTTCATGCAATTTGCAGTGGAGAATGTCCTGGCTGAGTTGCTGGGATGATCATGAAGCTAAGCCATGGATTTGCAGGTCATTTTGCGATCGTTTCCCCACCATGTCAGACCATGTCACTACAAAACAACAAATTGGAACGGGAATCAGCAAGTGAAGGCTATACCCTTGATGGCTGCAGGAGGTCGTAACCACTTGCTGAGGTCAGTCCTTGTCCCAAACTGAAATGGCGAAACTCATGGGGATTACCTCTTCCACATGAGGCGCCATGGAACCACAGATTGTGGTCATTTCGGAATAAATGCTTGCTGTTAGATCATGTTGTTGAAACCATCCAATTTTGAAGGGACCCAAGCCTGACCAATACCCTTTGGTGACCCTGAAGGAGTTGGGCAGCGCATTTTTGATCACAGGATGCACTGCACCTAAAGGCACCTTTGGCCCGGAATCCCCTTTTGGACACCCTGGGAAGCTTGCGCGAAGACCACTTTGTCAAGCCGAGGAGAACTTTGCTTGATGGGAAGGCAAACAAACGCGAGGAAATGATGCTGTTTCATGGGGCTTTAAGCAACAAATAATGGGGATACAATCAGCAAAGATTAAATCAACTCGGGAGCTAATTGCAGCTGCGGGTCAATGCAGCTGACAAAGTTCCCCTTCTCAAATTCATGTTCAAACGGTGTGGAAGGCTGCTACAGATGTGACGTGATCTTGCTAAGAGTTCAGGTTGAGGGGTAGAACTGCAACTGTCATCAAATTTTACTATGGACTATGCGCCTCTCCAAAATGAAGCATTGACATGTCGATACCGGGGCCGGGGCCGTCTAAATGCCCATGGGCATGAGCATGGGTAGCTGTCAAGATCATTTCAGTATTATACCATGATTTCGCGCTTCATATTAAAATACATCTTCTAGAGATGTATGTTTCATTCCTCCAAACTGATGGATCGTGGCTCACCTTAGACTCCTTATTAAATATTAACTATGCCAACAATATTGACAGCGGCTCACATGAAACACCAAAGCAAGAAACATCAAGCGATTTCGCAAACATTGCTCAGCCACTCCATGTGCCAGGCCTTCCGGTTCATGCCTTGGGCAGCCACAAGGTGCGCAGAACATTTGCTCTTCAAAATGCTTGGAGGGTTGGAGCGACCTGAAATACGGAGATGTTGAGAAGTATAAGCTCATTCTGAACGAACACATGACCAACTCTGTGGTGAAGCATACCCATCTGTGACATGCCGCATCCTTTAGGCCATGTGTAGCTGGAGACAATCATAAGAACATCCAACCTATATTCTTGATGTTGTCTCCGAAGACCATGGCACTGGAAAGGGTCAGTGGGGTTTACACAGAGAATCCCATGCATGAGTACCAAATCAAGTCTGCGAATTCAATCCGATTCCTGCTCAATCTATGCTCACACTTGTTGGCAAGTGGATTGCGACAATAACATATTTAGCAGCTTCATTGTCCAAAATTGACTTCTTAAACATCCCCCAGTCCGGACTTGCACTATCTAACGCCACGTCCCTTTCACGTTTTCATCCCTACAAGTGCCAGAAGTTTCATCATGTTATACAGGTTGACATCCTTGGGCCACTGCAGTGCTTGAGGCCCACTCGTGAAGCCAAGAGGCTTTGTCCATCAGCAAGTTCACGATTTCCGTCTGGCACTCCTCTCTCGCCAGATCCACGGGCGCGTTGCCTGAAGACTGCTGACACCCGAACTGACACCCTTCAATATCTTCAACACATACTTGAACTATCTTGACTTGATCAACATGTGCATTGCCGACTTTGACAAGTGACGATTCCATGTGTGGCAACCTGTCTCTCATCCTTCGCATTGGCTCACGGTTATCAAAGAAGAGTCCCATCTGCAAATGTCAAAGACAAGGATGAACTCCGAAAAAAACCTGCGCTGCTTCAACAAAAACGTGCTACGTTGATGGTGACAGAGACACGTCCAAAATTCTAGCTCTTGAACTTCAAGGAAACCTTGAAGAAGGGAGCGCGACATATATATATATATATATCTAAATCTGGAAATATTGCCGGGGAAAACTCTTCAGAACTATACAAGGTTGCTTGTGACTTTATTCTTAAGACTAATGTATTCAAACGCATTTCAAATTGCATAAACGTATGAACATTATTTGGAGTTATCTTGAATACAGGTTTTGATGTATTTTGATATTTGCTTTGTGGTCTCACGTATAGTCTTTTTTTTGGGGGTCACAATAGATTGTTCTTGTACACCAGACCTTCATGAAATCCCTTTTGAATTTCTTATGAACTTCTTGTGAAATTTTATGAGTTCCTTTTGTATTTTTAAGACATTTCTTATGCCAGTTCTTATGCAGTTTTAACAACTTCATACACTTTTGCCAAAACTTCATACACTTTTGCTCAAAACGTATAAAAGTTTTAAAAGCTGCATAAGAATTTCATAAGAAATTCAAAAGAAATGCAAAAGGAATTCATAAGAAATTCATAAGAATTTCTCAGAAATGCAAACAAACTGTAAAACAAAAATGCAAAAGGAATTCAGAAGAATTTCAATAGAAATGGAAAAATGCATCCGAATTTCAGAAGAAATTCACAAGAACATATTGCCATAAAGTGTGCTGCTGTTGCGTTTGCGGGTTTTGTGTTTTTTCGGCTTTTGTAGTTTTTGTAGTTGTTGTGGTTTTTATGTTGTATGGCTCTTGTGGCTCTTGGTTTCTTCGCCCTTTGGGGTTGTTTTGGTTCGTTGGCTTTTGCAGTTTCTTGGCTGTTGTGTTTGTGGGATTAACACGTTTTCAACAAGTGTCCTAAGTTGCCCTTTTCCAAGTTCTAAAAAAAGTATTTCAGGACACTATTTCCAAGTTCTAAAACCAGTATTTCCAAGTTATTTCTGAGAATAGTTGATTTGTTTTGTCCAATTTCTACTTGATGTCTGTTGCCAACTTGTGGGATTAACACGTTTTCAACAAGTGTCCTAACTTGCCCTTTTCCAAGTTCTAAAAAAAGTATTTCAGGACACTATTTCCAAGTTCTAAAACCAGTATTTCCAAGTTATTTCTGAAAAAAAAGATTTGTTTTGTCCAATTTCTACTTGGTGTCTGTTGCCAACTTGTGGGATTAACACGTTTTCAACAAGTGTCCTAACTTGCCCCTTTCCAAGTTCTAAACGTATTTCAGGACATTATTTCCAAGTTCTAAAACCAGTATTTCCAAGTTATTTCTGAACATAGTTGATTTGTTTTGTCCAATTTCTACTTGATGTCTGTTGCCAACTTGTGGGATTAACACGTTTTCAACAAGTGTCCTAACTTGCCCTTTTCCAAGTTCTAAAAAAAGTATTTCAGGACACTATTTCCAAGTTCTAAAAACAGTATTTCCAAGTTATTTCTGAAAATAGTTGATTTGCTTGTCCAATTTCTACTTGATGTCTGTTGCCAACTTGTGGGGTTAACACGTTTTCAATAAGTGTCCTAACTTGCCCTTTTCCAAGTTCTAAAACCAGTATTTCAGTACACTATTTCCAAGTTCTAAAACCAGTATTTCCAAGTTATTTCTGAAAAAAAAGATTTGTTTTGTCCAATTTCTACTTGATGTCTGTTGCCAACTTGTGGGATTCACACGTTTTCAACAAGTGTCCTAACTTGCCCTTTTCCAAGTTCTGAAAACAGTATTTCAGGACACTATTTCCAAGTTCTAAAAACAGTATGTCCAAGTTATTTCTGGAAAAACTTCATATTTTGTCCAATTTCTACTTGATGCCTGTTGCCAACTTGTGGGGTTAACACGTTTTCAACAAGTGTCCTAACTTGCCCTTTTCCAAGTTCTAAAGCCAGTATTTCAGTACACTATTTCCAAGTTCTAAAACCAGTATTTCCAAGTTATTTCTGAAAAAAAAGATTTGTTTTGTCCAATTTCTACTTGATGTCTGTTGCCAACTTGTGGGATTAACACGTTTTCAACAAGTGTCCTAACTTGCCCTTTTCCAAGTTCTAAAAAAAGTATTTCAGGACACTATTTCCAAGTTCTAAAAACAGTATTTCCAAGTTATTTCTGAAAAAAGTTGATTTTGTTGGTCCAATTTCTACTTGATGTCTGTTGCCAACTTGTGGGATTAACACGTTTTCAACAAGTGTCCTAACTTGCCCTTTTCCAAGTTCTAAAAAAAGTATTTCAGGACACTATTTCCAAGTTCTAAAACCAGTATCTCCAAGTTATTTCTGAAAATAGTTGATTTGTTTGTCCAATTTCTACTTGATGTCGGTTGCCAGCTTGTGGGATTAACACGTTTTCAACAAGTGTCCTGACTTGCCCTTTTCCAAGTTCTAAAAACAGTATTTCAGGACGCTATTTCCAAGTTCTAAAAACAGTATTTCCAAGTTATTTCTGAAAATAGTTGATTTGTTTTGTCCAATTTCTACTTGATGTCTGCTGCCAACTTGTGGGATTCACACGTTTTCAACAAGTGTCCTAACTTGCCCCTTTCCAAGTTCTAAAAGTATTTCAGGACACTATTTCCAAGTTCTAAAACCAGTATTTCCAAGTTATTTCTGAACATAGTTGATTTGTTTTGTCCAATTTCTACTTGATGTCTGTTGCCAACTTGTGGGATTAACACGTTTTCAACAAGTGTCCTAACTTGCCCTTTTCCAAGTTCAAAAAAAGTATTTCAGGAGACCATTTCCAAGTTCTAAAAACAGTATTTCCAAGTTATTTCTGAAAACAGTTGATTTTTTTGTCCAATTTCTACTTGATGTCTGTTGCCAACTTGTGGGATTAACACGTTTTCAACAAGTGTCCCAACTTGCCCTTTTCCAAGTTCTAAAAACGGTATTTCAGGACACTATTTCCAAGTTCTAAAACCAGTATTTCCAAGTTATTTCTGAAAATAGTTGATTTGTTTTGTCCAATTTCTACTTGATGTCTGTTGCCAACTTGTGGGGTTAACACGTTTTCAACAAGTGTCCTAACTTGCCCTTTTCCAAGTTCTAAAAAAAGTATTTCAGGACACTATTTCCAAGTTCTAAAAACAGTATTTCCAAGTTATTTCTGAAAATAGTTGATTTGTTTTGTGCAATTTCTACTTGATGTCTGTTGCCAACTTGTGGGATTAACACGTTTTCAACAAGTGTCCTAACTTGCCCTTTTCCAAGTTCGAAAAGCAGTATTTTAGGACACCATTTCCAAGTTCTAAAAACAGTATTTCCAAGTTATTTCTGAAAACAGTTGATTTTGTTGGTCCAATTTCTACTTGATGTCTGTTGCCAACTTGTGGGATTAACACGTTTTCAACAAGTGCCCTAAGTTGCCCTTTTCCAAGTTCTAAAAACAGTATTTCAGGACACCATTTCCAAGTTCTAAAAACAGTATTTCCAAGTTATTTCTGAAAATAGTTGATTTGTTTTGTCCAATTTCTACTTGGTGTCTGTTGCCAACTTGTGGGATTAACACGTTTTCAACAAGTGTCCTAACTTGCCCCTTTCTAAGTTCTAAAAGTATTTCAGGACATTATTTCCAAGTTCTAAAACCAGTATTTCCAAGTTATTTCTGAAAATAGTTGATTTGTTTTGTGCAATTTCTACTTGATGTCTGTTGCCAACTTGTGGGATTAACACGTTTTCAACAAGTGTCCTAACTTGCCCTTTTCCAAGCTCTAAAAACAGTATTTCAGGACACTATTTCCAAGTTCTAAAAACAGTATTTCCAAGTTATTTCTGAAAATAGTTGATTTGTTTGTCCAATTTCTACTTGATGTCTGTTGCCAACTTGTGGGATTAACACGTTTTCAATAAGTGTCCTAACTTGCCCTTTTCCAAGTTCTGAAAACAGTATTTCAGGACACTATTTCCAAGTTCAAAAAAACAGAATTTCCAAGCTATTCCTGAAAATAGTTGATTTGTTTTGTCCAATTTCTACTTGATGTCTGTTGCCAACTTGTGGGATTCACACGTTTTCAACAAGTGTCCTAACTTGCCCTTTTCCAAGTTCTGAAAAAAGTATTTCAGGACACTATTTCCAAGTTCTAAAAACAGTATGTCCAAGTTATTTCTGAAAAAACAGTTGATTTTTTTGTCCAATTTCTACTTGATGCCTGTTGCCAACTTGTGGGGTTAACACGTTTTCAACAAGTGTCCTAACTTGACCTTTTCCAAGTTCTAAAACCAGTATTTCAGTACACTATTTCCAAGTTCTAAAGCCAGTATTTCCAAGTTATTTCTGAAAAAAAGATTTGTTTTGTCCAATTTCTACTTGATGTCTGTTGCCAACTTGTGGGGTTAACACGTTTTCAACAAGTGCCCTAAGTTGCCCTTTTCCAAGTTCTAAAAGCAGTATTTTAGGACACAATTTCCAAGTTCTAAAAACAGTATTTCCAAGTTATTTCTGAAAACAGTTGATTTTGTTGGTCCAATTTCTACTTGATGTCTGTTGCCAACTTGTGGGATTAACACGTTTTCAACAAGTGTCCTAACTTGCCCTTTTCCAAGTTCTAAAAAAAGTATTTCAGGACACTATTTCCAAGTTCTAAAACCAGTATTTCCAAGTTATTTCTGAAAATAGTTGATTTGTTTGTCCAATTTCTACTTGATGTCGGTTGCCAGCTTGTGGGATTAACACGTTTTCAACAAGTGTCCTGACTTCCCCTTTTCCAAGTTCTAAAAGCAGTATTTCAGGACGCTATTTCCAAGTTCTAAAAACAGTATTTCCAAGTTATTTCTGAAAATAGTTGATTTGTTTTGTCCAATTTCTACTTGATGTCTGTTGCCAACTTGTGGGATTAACACGTTTTCAACAAGTGTCCTAACTTGCCCCTTCCAAGTTCTAAAAGTATTTCAGGACACGATTTCCAAGTTCTAAAAACAGTATTTCCAAGCTATTTAGGAAAATAGTTGATTTGTTTTGTCCAATTTCTACTTGATGTCTGTTGCCAACTTGTGGGATTAAAACGTTTTCAACAAGTGCCCTAACTTGCCCTTTTCCAAGTTCAAAAAAAGTATTTCAGGAGACCATTTCCAAGTTCTAAAAACACTATTTCCAAGTTATTTCTGAAAACAGTTGATTTTTTTTTGGTCCAATTTCTACTTGATGTCTGTTGCCAACTTGTGGGATTAACACGTTTTCAACAAGTGTCCCAACTTGCCCTTTTCCAAGTTCTAAAAACGGTATTTCAGGACACTATTTCCAAGTTCTAAAACCAGTATTTCCAAGTTATTTCTGAAAATACTTGATTTGTTTGGTCCAATTTCTACTTGATGTCTGTTGCCAACTTGTGGGATTAACACGTTTTCAACAAGTGTCCTAACTTGCCCTTTTCCAAGTTCTAAAAACAGTATTTCAGGACACTATTTCCAAGTTCTAAAAACAGTATTTCCAAGTTATTTCTGAAAATACTTGATTTGTTTTGTCCAATTTCTACTTGATGTCTGTTGCCAACTTGTGGGATTAACACGTTTTCAACAAGTGTCCTAACTTGCCCTTTTCCAAGTTCAAAAAGTATTTCAGGACACTACTTCCAAGTTCTAAAAACAGTATTTCCAAGTTATTTCTGAAAATACTTGATTTGTTTTGTCCAATTTCTACTTGATGTCTGTTGCCAACTTGTGGGATTAACACGTTTTCAACAAGTGTCCTAACTTGCCTTTTCCAAGTTCTAAAAAAGTGAGAAAAATATTTCAGGACACTATTTCCAAGTTCTACGATCAGAATTTCCAAGTTATTTCTGAAAATAGTTGATTTGTTTTGTCCAATTTCTACTTGATGTCTGTTGCCAACTTGTGGGATTAACACGTTTTCAACAAGTGTCCTAACTTGCCCTTTTCCAAGTTCAAAAAGTATTTCAGGACACTACTTCCAAGTTCTAAAAACAGTATTTCCAAGTTCTTTCTGAAAATACTTGATTTGTTTTGTCCAATTTCTGCTTGATGTCTGTTGCCAACTTGTGGGATTAACGCGTTTTCAACAAGTGTCCTAACTTGCCCTTTTCCAAGTTCTGAAAAAAGTATTTCGGGACACTATTTCCAAGTTCTAAAACCAGTATTTCCAAGTTATTTCTGAAAATACTTGATTTGTTTTGTCCAATTTCTACTTGATGTCTGTTGCCAACTTGTGGGATTCACACGTTTTCAACAAGTGTCCTAACTTGCCCTTTTCCAAGTTCTGAAAAAAGTATTTCAGGACACTATTTCCAAGTTCTAAAAACAGTATGTCCAAGTTATTTCTGAAAAAACTTCATTTTTTTGTCCAATTTCTACTTGATGCCTGTTGCCAACTTGTGGGATTAACACGTTTTCAACAAGTGTCCTAACTTGCCCTGTTCCAAGTTCTAAAAACAGTATTTCAGAACACTATTTCCAAGTTCTAAAAACACTATTTCCAAGTTCTTTCTGAAAATACTTGATTTGTTTTGTCCAATTTCTGCTTGATGTCTGTTGCCAACTTGTGGGATTAACACGTTTTCAACAAGTGTCCTAACTTGACCTTTTCCAAGTTATGAAAAAATATTTCAGGACACTATTTCCAAGTTCTACGATCAGAATTTCCAAGTTATTTCTGAAAATAGTTGATTTGTTTTGTCCAATTTCTACTTGATGTCTGTTGCCAACTTGTAGGGTTAACACGTTTTCAACAAGTGTCCTAACTTGCCCTTTTCCAAGTTCTAAAAACAGTATTTCAGGACACTATTTCCAAGTTCTAAAAACAGTATTTCCAAGTTATTTCTGAAAATACTTGATTTGTTTTGTCCAATTTCTACTTGATGTCTGTTGCCAACTTGTTGGATTAACACGTTTTCAACAAGTGTCCTAACTTGCCCTTTTCCAAGTTCTGAAAAAAGTATTTCAGGACACTATTTCCAAGTTCTAAAACCAGTATTTCCAAGTTATTTCTGAAAATAGTTGGTTTGTTTTGTCCAATTTCTACTTGATGTCTGTTGCCAACTTGTGGATTAACACGTTTTCAACAAGTCTCCTAACTTGCCCTTTTCCAAGTTCTAAAAACAGTATTTCAGGACACTATTTCCAAGTTCTAAAAGCAGTATTTCCAAGTTATTTCTGAAAATACTTGATTTGTTTTGTCCAATTTCTACTTGATGTCTGTTGCCAACTTGTGGGATTAACACGTTTTCAACAAGTGTCCTAACTTGCCCTTTTCAAGTTCAAAAAGTATTTCAGGACACTACTTCCAAGTTCTAAAAACAGTATTTCCAAGTTCTTTCTGAAAATACTTGATTTGTTTTGTCCAATTTCTGCTTGATGTCTGTTGCCAACTTGTGGGATTAACACGTTTTCAACAAGTGCCCTAACTTGCGCTTTTCCAAGTTCTAAAAACAGTATTTCAGGACACTATTTCCAAGTTCTAAAAACAGTATTTCCAAGTTATTTCTGAAAATATTTGATTTGTTTTGTCCAATTTCTATTTGATGTCTGTTGCCAACTTGTGGGATGAACACGTTTTCAACAAGTGCCCTAACTTGCCCTTTTCCAAGTTCTGAAAAAAGTATTTCAGGACACTATTTCCAAGTTCTAAAAACAATATTCCAAGTTATTTCTGAAAAATAGTTGATTTACTTTGTCCAATTTCTACTTGATGTCTGTTGCCAACTTGTGGGATTAACACGTTTTCAACAAGTGTCCTAACTTGCCCTTTTCCAAGTTCTGAAAAAAGTATTTCAGGACACTATTTCCAAGTTCTAAAAACAGTATTTACAAGTTATTTCTAAAAATACTTGATTTGTTGGTCCAACTATTTCTACTTGATGTCTGTTGCCATCTATTTCTTCAGCATCTTGGCTGCACAGGACATGTTTGCGAGATCTCACAGTGGGTGATATCATGTGATATCCACTTCAACATGAACAAACACCTGGCCCAGTCTGACCCATGGATCATGTATGATCATGTTGACACTTGATATCACTTGATGTTTACTCCCCATTCCGAGGGTAAGTCAAAGGGCGTAAACTCCGAGGTCTTCACAAGTTGAGGTCTGCCAGGACCTTCACATGCACTGTTCACCTCCCGTCAAGTTTGGCTCTGAATATCAATTGGAGACACAGGGAGATGATGGGAGATGGTCATACTTGCAATTCAAGAGACCAGCCTTGGCCAATTGGGCCATGGGCCATCTGCTGCCGGGCTTCGTTCTTCGGGGCCTTGCACGAACAACGCAGCCACCGATGGTGGCGTGGCAGAGACTTGGGATGTCCGTAAATCACTCATTCCTCCACTCAAAAAAAACGCCTCCACCCAAAAGATGTAGGCCATGTAGGCCAAAGATAAGCATGGACTTACCTTGAGAATCCTTAGCACTTAGCACCTATAGTCTAACTTTTATCCAACATAAGCAATTGATATATATATATATAGCCAGACTTCTATTTTCCTCAGCAAAGATCGTGCTAAACTAAAAAGACATGCAACATGAACGAAGATTTTCTGAAACTCAATGTGTTAAACACACATGTCTAAATTGCAACATAAACCTCAATAATTTTCGTAATTTTCAATAGGTTATACCGTTATACCCCAATCCCCCACCTGCTGTAGCGCAAATTTCAAGGTCGCAATATCTCTGGGTTCTTGGGCCTCCTTTAGAGCTGCCTGCCGTGGCATCTGCATGGCGGCCCAGGATCTTCCAATAGGGATTTTCCAACTATAGATTATAAATATCTTGAATCTATTATTCTATTGGATGTATCACCATGTATCACCCATCTCTATGTATTATATAAATTATATATATATATATATCTCTGTCCATTACGATATGTCCGCCGTAGAGCAGCCATGAACTCAATGAGACAGGTCAGGCAGACCGCAACAAAACAGAAATAGAGAGAGAACAGAAGATAAGCAAACCTTTGGCAAGAAGCCTTCAAGAAGACTACTCAGGCAGCGAGGAGAAAAATGACGAACACATGCAAGAATCAGAAGAAAAGTCAAGCAGCAATAGTCAATACAGTCGCTACAAGTCCAAACACAAGACAGACAAGACTCCCAGAGCGTGACGAACCAGCGTCGCATCTGGCGGCAAAATGACTCCGATAGGATGAAGACGGCAACCCCAATCTGGCAAGGAGGATTCAAATGCCCCTTGACAAAGAAGCCACATACAAGAAACCCCCAATGAGGAGAAAGAGGACGACAGCATTGAGGCACATTTACGACAACACGCGAGAGAAATCGCCAACCTGAAAGGACAGATTGCAGAAAACGATTACAAGACAGAAACAGTGCAAAGACAAACAGCCTACCTATTGCACAAGAAAACTCAAAAAGATAAGAAGAAGAAGAAGAAACAATGCTTGCAACAATCTTTGGTTGGCCCAAGGAAGCCACGCTTGACAGAAAACTCAATGCCAGATGGTTGATTGACCAGTCAGGAGTGAAAGATGAAAACATGACCATGACATTCACAGACAAAAAAGGAAGACTCTCAAATTACGCACGGCTTCGCTTCAGCAACCAAGGGTTGCGAGACCGATCAAGCCTGCCCTGAAGTAACTCGCTGAGTGGCAAAGTTGGCATCAGCGATGCAAAAGACGAGGATGGCTGTTTGGAACCTGGCGCCCGGATGCGCCCGGTGACATCAAGGTATGATTCAAGGAAAAAAAATGAGGAAATTTTGAAAAAATGATGTTCAACGTTTTCCTATTTTATGGTTATGGTCCTGTAAAACTCTTTATAACGAGTCCAATAACCATATCAGTTTCCAGTGTTCAACTCGTCAAACTGTTTGTGGCTGGCACCCAACAGATGGGATGAGAAGACCCTGCGGAATGGTCAAATCGTGTCACGAATTTGGGGGAAGTTGGGTGAAGATCCAGCAGCGCCACGAGCTATTTTCATCGATATGTTGATGTTTTTTCTATTGGAATAGATCATTGAGTAGATGCACACAATCGATCAAAACTATTCAACATTCCTGGCAGGTGATGGATTGGAAGCAAAAGGACCTCAACTGGGACCGGAAGAGATCAGTAGAGAAATTGGATGAAAACATATCAGATCAGTGAATTGAACGATAACATCGATAACATGACATTGGTTAAGTGACATTAAGTGACATTAAGTGACATTAAGTGACGTTAAGTGACATTAAGTGACATTGTTCGATTTTTGCACGGATAGTTTTATCAAGGCCCACATAGGCCCACAATCATGGAAATATTGTTGTTGCAATGTTGTGTATGTTTCATTTTTAAAAAAACCGAAATGTCATTGCAATGAAAATGAACCGTTTTAACCACTGAATGGTTAAAAAAATGTTTTATTCAGAAACAAATGTTTTTTCCATGCATTTTTTGTAAAAAAACAGTTTTTTTTGCATTTTTTTGGGGTCATTTTTGGGAGATTCCATCCGTTGGGTATTTTTAACTTTACAATGTGATTGCAATGGAAATGAGCCACTGAATGGTTTTACAAGAATTAATGAGCCACTGAATGGCTTTAAAAGTATTGCAACGATCTTTTTTTCATTTTTTTTAAAACCTGTTTTTCAACCAATTTTTTCTATAAAGAAATACGATTTCCCATCATTTCCATCATTTTTCATATGTTTTTGGCATTTCTGTTGTAGGACTTCACTATCTTCCACCATGGGGTTCGACCGCCCCGTTGTCGTCGCGTTCTTTGTCGGACTTCTTCTTCGTAGCTCAGCGTATCCCCGTCTGTCTGTGGACCACCTGGAAGGGTCGGGTCCAAGTCCTGGTGGTGATCTTCGCTTGTGGATTGCGTTTTCCCTGGTTTTGCTGTTCAATTCATTGACCAACGGATTTGATGTGCAATGACCAATACCCCAGCATTGACCAACGGCCCTCAGTGTCATAGCCAGCAAAGTGAGGTTTTTCTGGAGTTCCCCAGTTTTGGGGCCATGATAGTCAAGCTCATTGAGTTTCTGCTTGCCGTACAATATGTCGAATTTGAAGCAGACATACGGCATGTACAAAGTGGTCTACCTACTGGATTGCAAGCCTCCGTCGTGTTTGCCAACTTGTACCTTGCTGCTTTTGACGATTTTCTTGTTCAGAGATGTTCCTGGATTTTCATGTGGAAGCGTTACATAGATGATGCTTTTGCAATATTTCCTCTGGACTTAAAAGACGAGTGTCTTCAAGAACTCAACATCTGGCATCCGAACATCGTTTGGGAGATGTCCGGTTCTGGTATGGCAGTGAATTTCCTGGATCTTAGTTTGACACTGCACATGGGAGATCATTCCATTTCTTTTGAGACTTTCCGAAAGCCGCAGAACGCATACTTGTACTTGCCACGGACTTCATGTCACCCACCCAGTGTGTTCAAAGCTTTGGTGATTGGTGAGACGCAGAGGCTACACCGAACAAACCGGAAGAATGCCAAAGCTTTTGCCAAGCACCTAGACCTGTTTTTTGACAAACTGCAACACAGAGGCTACTGCAAAGAGGAGGCACGACGCCTTGCCATGCAAACTGTCAAGAAACTAGAATGCCCGACAGCCAGTCAGCAGCAACCACGAAAGTTCTTTTTCCGCCAGCAGTACAGTTCTTCTTTGAACGTCTCAGTCATAAAACGTGTTTTGAAAAAACACGCGTCTCTTGTGCAGTCTAGGTTCACTTCTCGTGTAGAAGTTTTTCTTTCCTATAGCATCCAATGCAACAATTTCAGGAGAAATTTCAGTTTGAATTGGCACTAACCACTTTGACTTCCGCTTTTTTGCAATTTGCGCAACCAGATGTGGTGGGAGGTGGGTTCTGGTTTTTTAAGCGCACAAACCATGCTGTTTTTGCCAAGTGTTGCGCATGCTTTTTGGAGCTTGCTAGACATTTGGCATACGTTTCAAAGCCCTTTTTGGCTACAAGCGCGGCCTGAACGAGTCCCACAGAGGACGAAACGCATAGCTACAGCGCAGTGGCCAGAAAACGGCTGCAGTGTTCCGGTTTGAGTGTGCCCTTCAGCAGTGCAGTAGTGTCGTGTTCCCCCGCATGATCAGCATCTGCAAACAAACACAGTTGACAATCCTCAAACGAGTCCCCAACAAACCCCTCCATATAGTCATCGGTAGTTGACTTTATGTATGATACTAGTCGATGGAGAGCTATGTCACATTCGACCGACCATTTCGTCACTCTAGATGCTAAGCTTTCGGTAGCTCTAAGGAGGTCAGGGCGTGCCATACGGGCAGCAAAGAGAATCTTCATGAGAACCTTAGATGCAATCGGCTGCAACTGCCCTGGCTTCTCCTTCTCGTCAAGGGTAGGTCGAGCGATTCCCGCTTCTGTGAAAGGAGTTGCAACTACCGGCAACTCACTCTTCTGGACCTTTGCCAGTTCACAGTAAGCGTCTACGCAAGATTCCATGAATGAGGACATGTCATACCTCACAAGATTTACAGGCTTTGTCATACAACCAGACTTGTTATAGGTGACATTCTCAATGCTTTTGAACCGTTGAGCTTTCTTCTCATTTTTGGCATCCCTCTTGTCCCGATGCGGACCTGGTCTGTTCTTTGAGGGTATACTATAGGGCAAACTGACTAGAGTTGCCTGGCTCGTCACCATATTTGATGATTGTTCGACCCGTCCAGAAGTCTATTGTCTGAATCTTTTGATCCACAGCCATGTCATCTTCAATGATTTCATCTGAAAAATGCATGTTAAGAACTGGGAGACCTTTGAACTCGACCTTTTTGTCAAACATAGTAACCCGTTCAGAATGCAAAGACTTGGCAACTCCCCCCCATCGCCAGGCTCGAAAAGCTTCT
Organism: Cladocopium goreaui; assembly: GCA_947184155.2. Classification (NCBI taxonomy): domain Eukaryota; class Dinophyceae; order Suessiales; family Symbiodiniaceae; genus Cladocopium; species Cladocopium goreaui. The sequence goes on along the minus strand of CAMXCT020000139.1, from coordinate 252,092 downwards.
TACGAGGCTGGAGATGACACCTTGTCCAAGTTTTGTTGATGGGGTCATGTTGCAATCATTGGTGCGATTTTGGGTCTGTGCGGCAGCAGCCGATTGAGAATCAAACGCATGAGCAAATGGGTGAGCCTTTCGTGGGAGAGTGACATGGTTAAACTCCACATGTTGGCAACCGAAGTATCTGTCATAAGGTTCTGGGTCACCTATGTTCACAGCACGTCGAATGCTGGCCCATGCTTTGTCCATGTTCTCGGTCGGACCTGCGAGTTTGAAATCATCCACATAGACTACCAACATGCAATTGTATTCAGCATGATAGAAGATACTTTGCCAGATATCGGGGAGAATCTGTTTCCAACCTTCTTTACCGATCCTGCTGTTCAGATGGTTTTCCCAAATGCCACCACTGTCCGGATGCCCATACAAAGCTATAGGCTGCCAAAACTCTTTGGCCCAATGCTCTGGCCACCTGTTCCGTGGCAAAGATAGCCATGTGGGCACCCCAGCGAAGAGGGCCTGAATGTATGCTTGAATCGCATCGGCCTGGGCTTTTGAAAAACCAAGTTGGGAACCGAATGCATCGAGCAGCTTGGCAGCCTCCATCGAGGCTGCACTACTGCCGAGCTCTGCAAACAGTGCATGGTCGGAGTCTTGGTCACGGACGTTATTGCCCTGGAACACTGTACGACCCTTGAACTTTCGACGAGGATCGTCGGCGGGAAGTTCCGATCCTTTTTTATCACAGGCTTCGAAAATCCGTACAGTTTCCCCTTTCTTGCGAGCTTCATCCGCAATGCTTTTGCATTCTCTGCCTAGGCTCATCCCAAACGCCCTTTGTTCTGAGGTTTTCCCATTCCTTATATCTAAGGCAGCTTTTGCTTTGGGGTTCTTCCTAACCGTCTTTTGGGACCAATCTTGCAACAGCAGAAAACAGTTCAAGTGCTACTTTGAATTCCAACTCTTGGATCTTTTGTTTGATCATCTCCCTTAATTCCGGTCGATGCAACTCGGCTTTTGTCCGTGCAGCCTTTGGCATTGCAGGAACACAAAACTTTGGTCTGTCTTTTGGAATGACTTCCCATTGACTCACTTGTGGCTCACCTGAGGGGCTAGGGTTTACCCGAAGCTTTCTTGCAGTCGCCACTGCACTTTTCTTTTCTTCGGACCCTTTTGGAGCTGAGCTGGAAGAAGCTCCTCCACTGCCACCTGTCATCTTTTCAGTTTCCTCATCGATGAGTTTCTTCCTATCCTTTGGACTAAGCATCTTCCACAAATCTGATGGGACCGATTCCAAGTCGTTTTGACCCTTTGTACGTCTTGACAAGACGTGTGCCATCCCAATGATAACCGTCCGGAATGGGTTTTCCAGTTGGAGTGTACTTGGTTTCAGGAAACATTTCTTCTTCTTCAGCCTGTTCACCTTCTGTTGCAAGCGCCTTGATGGGCACTGCCTCCGCAGATTGTCAACTATACTTCATCACCGTGGTCATCCTGTCCATCTACATGCGACTCGGCTTGAAACGGAATCGGACGAGGGTCAGCAATGACGCTGTCTTCACGGCGGTCTGGCTTGGGCTCTTTGGCCTCTTTCAGCGCACAGAGCGGGAAGACGAATCCCTCTCTTTCAACAAATGACTTTGAGCTGTCTACGTACTCAGTCAGTTGATGTTTGATGACGAAACCCCAGCTCACCAATCGTTGAAATGAGCTCACTGGAATTGTCAGTGTAAACCGCTCCAACTTCATCCTTGTGGGAAAGAAAGTGGTTGAACGCATTGACAAGATTCTGTCGACTTGTTTTGACTTGGATAGACATGTCTGAACTGAGTGTGGATGTCTTTCATCACCAATGCCACCGTTTCACCTTTTACGCCTTCTTCCACATTGGCCTTGACAACAGTATGGTACTCTACTTTTGAGGAGAACACAACAGCTCTATGGCATTGATCTTTCATGGCTTTTGTAGCCTTTGGCAACCCTTTCCCCTTTGCAATGCATGCTTACCTTTGAGTAATGCATGGCGCAGCTTTTGCGCTGGCCTTCTTCCTTGGTGCAGGGCTATTGGTACGTTTGGGATCCTTGGGTGCAGCTGCATTTCATGTCATTTGTCACCACGACGACATTTGCCCTGTTGGAAGTAAGTGCATGGGTTTTTTGCCATCTCTTCCCTTGACATTTTTGAGGGTGATCTACTCCTGCCACTGTTGCCCCTACCCTTCCCTTTCTTCTTGGGGGTGCCAGATCTTGAGGGGTCTTTGACGTGCTTGTAGAGACAATCTTTGCCCTTTTCGCATTTTTCATCCCTAAACTCATTGAAACACACTTTGTCACCCTTCGCACTCTGGCTACGGCCACGTGGTCGACCACGGTCTCCTTTGCACGATCCTTGCCCCCCTGAGCGGGTGCAGCCTGCTGGGGCTTTTCAGTCTGCTTGTTTTTCTCCACAATCCGATTTCTATTGGATCTGAGTCCTTCTCTGTCCAACAAGTCTCGAATGTTTCTGAGTAAGAAGGCGTAGGACTTTTGCTCTGATTTTTCAGGGGCTCTGTCGAATGCTTCGATGTCATACTTCATCAATTGGCATTTTCTGATTTGTCGGAGTAAAATGTCCCTAAGAACCAAGTCATCTGGAGGGGTTTCCATTCCAGAAATTGTGGCACCCCATCGGTTGAGGAACCTTCTAAGGTCTTCCACTGACTCTCCCGTTTTAACGACTCCTAACAAGCCTCGACACGGTAGAGACTACCGGCTTCCTCAGACGTCCTGAAGTAATCCTCAAACATGAAAAGGACTCTCCTTCCTCTGACCTGAATTCCTTTCTTGGACTTTTCATCCTTGAAATTGTGAATCTTTGTTGCTAAGTCACCTTTGGCGGAGCGAGTTAACGCTGCCGACAACTTGGTGTCAAGTGTGATGAACTTGCCCGGATCCTGCAGCTTCTCCTCAAGCTTCTCCCGAGGGGTCTTGTTGCCGAAGACTTCCTTGAGCCAGATCCAAGCCTCATCGGGTTTGTCCGAACACGACTTGACCTCGTCCCGAACATGGTTTCGCCAGTGGCGATAGGCCTCAGGATCTGTCGTTTAGCTTAATAGTCTCGGCCTCTTTTTATTCGGGGCTTTTCACCATCTGAATCCTTTGCGGTCAGTCTAGTGATGAGATCTAAAAGCTGTTGTCCGGATAGGCTACCAACTACGTCAGTACCTTTGAGCTTGTCGGGTTCGCTTGCAGCGATTGTTGGGCTACGCACACTTGGTTCTTGGTTCAAGTTCTCATCTTGTTGTCTCGGCAAGGGAAGGTTTGGTAGCTTTGGAGGGACTGCTGATCGTGCAGGGGTAGTGGAGAACAGACTATGCAGTTTCTCCTTTGCATCAGCGGCTAAGTCAGCCATTGCCGTGTTGGGCATGGATGTTGCTCCAGCCGGCACGCTTGCAGACTTTCGGGTCGCAAACTCCAACTGGACACCATCCTGGCTTTCATCAGCCTCTTGAATTTTGATCTCGGGTGCACTGTACTTGTTCAGTTGCTCCATGAGTTCATCTACCCTTTCTTGGAGTTGAAAGTTGAGGTCTGCAGCTTTTGCTTCCTGTCTATTGCACTCCTCTCTCATCTCCTTGACCATGCTATGCTCCTCATGCTTGAATTCCTCCATACCCTTTCTTGCATAGTCAACCGTTTCATCTACAATGCGTTTGCAGTCAGCTTCCAGGTTCGTTCTGAGTTCGGAATATCTAGTTTCGTACTGGGCAGCTAAGTGTGAAACCTTTTGGTTTGCTCTTTGCTCGGCTTCCAGTGCAACTGCATTTGCAGCATTCTTAAGCTTTGCATTTGCATCGCTAAGTTCCTTTCTCAGTTTCATGACTTCCTGTTCAGCTGCTGTGCGGGACATTGCAAATCCAGTGAGTTCTGCTGTCATTTGCTCAAGTCGGTTCTCGGCATCTGCACGCTGTTGCGCAAGCTCACCGAAGCACACTTGTTCAAACTCCTGATACAGTTGTTGGACTTTGTGTTCCATCACTTGCGCGTGTCTTTCTTTGGCCTCGCGTCTGAATGCATCGATATTACCTTCCTTGATGTAGGTAAGATTGTTTTGCACAAACTGGAAATACGCCTAGACTGGTTGGTGAAAGAAACCTTGATCTACAGCCATGGGCGTGGGGTTTACTCCAGCTACATTCGGAACTGGAGCTCCAGCGTTTGCAGTTTGCATTGACGCGGCTGCAGGTACAATCGAACCGTCTCCACCAGAAACGTCACCGGTCAGTCTTTCCATAGCTTTAGAGGCTACGGCTGATAACCCGTATTTTCAGGTTTCAGCAAGGGGGTAAGACTATTACGCCCAAATGGACTGATAACCTAAAACAAAGGGTAAAACCGTTAAGCACAGGCAACTCTAACACACTTTTGTCTGAGCCGCCACAGCTGTAGTATCATGCAATAATACATGGTGTTATACCTGGAGTGCAAATACAGATTCGCCAAACCTGCAAAATTGGCAAAGCTGCAACTCTGAAAGTTGGTTCGTCGATATTTTTTCCCAAGCGGCTTTGGAAATGAAAATGACAGGATACCCCAAAAATTCCACGTAAAAAACGGGGCAAATTCTGATAAACTACTGGATCTAGTTGGCTTTTATACATCCATGCAATCCCAACTGCTGTTGTTTTGATGAAAATGAATGTTGATGCTTCGTGGCCCATGAACCAAAATCAATTTCCAGCGCACCAAGTTTTCCTGGGAAGAACGCTGGGTGCCAGTCATCATTAGTTGTATTTAATTTTTGGAGACTATCCATCCTCAAGAATAGATGAAAATGGTGTATAGCAACCCCATGTTTAAAATGATAGAGAAGTCATTTGTCACTTTCTCAGTGGGATCAATTGCTCTTCAAATGGGGTCAATCATCATGGGCGCCTGCAGCAAGAGCTGCTGCATCTGAAAAGGCCATCCTGGGGATATGATAGGATCATCCATCATACTGTGGACAAGCCATCCTGCGGTGACTGTTGCGAATCCTACGAAGCACCGCCAAATCATGGGAATCGAATGGGATGAAAAAAATGCCCTTCTATACTAATTGCTGCACAATCGCTGCACAATCATCCACTGCCCACGGGGGCCGGAAACTCCAGTCGTATCTCCTGGGTTCCCCATTTAAATCATTGGGGAATATAGAGACCCCCAGCTGCAAAGCCAAAACGCAAAACGCCCAAGCAGGCCATCAGCACATGTTTTCCTGCTCGATGGTTGCAACTTTTGCCAAACAAATTGAATGAAACGAGTTCGCCAACCAATCGTGAGGCCACCAACATTCATGTCACATGACAACATATGACATGCGCCAAGTTGACTCAAGCTCAGGGCAACACACATTCATAGATGCCCTAGATGCCTCCAGCATTCGGTTCCTGGGCGTCCGCTGGATCGATGCACAGAATGCAGCTGAACTGTCCACGAGAACTGCCAAGTCAGGCACCATCAGTGGCATCGAACCCACCAACTTCTGCACTCGCCCACAGCAGTCCATGCATAGGACTCCACTGGGTCCAAGCAATGTTATTCAGAACCAATGTCCCTATTCCATTTTGAATCATGTTGAAATCCGCTCATTGTTATAATACGTAATCCACCATGAAACCGCTTCGGTGGGTGACATTGTCTCTCACACAAATTGCCCAGATCACTGATTCCATTCACTGCCGCGCTTGCGCCCACAATCCATTGTGCATCAGCAGGCGGTGTAATCTGTAGCTAAATGGTACGTTCGTGCCAGAACGAGGAATTGCAGGGCACAGGCAATTCTCACCCTGGGGCCGCGCTGGCAACAAATCTAGCGACCAATGTTGCAAACAGCCTCTTTGGTTGAAAGTCTGTCGGGGGGTTGGGCTCTCTTTCCTTGCCGCACTCGCAAAGCTTCCTTCACCTCTCGGTGCGGGCCGCCACCATTTGGACCGGGGAGACTGAAGCGGCCAGGTCGGTGCAAATTGCATTCAGATACCCAGAAAGGCACATCTGTCCGTCAGGACACTGATCTACTTGAAAATGCCCTTCAACACAGCTTCCTCTCAAGAAACACTCAAATCTTCCCTTTTCAAAATTCGGGCCACAGCAACCTTCTCTTCACACGCAGCTTTCAGATCATCGAGCCGGCTTCCTGTAAGACACACAGGGCAGACTTGGTGTCCAGTAAGCAACTCGAGTCGTGGGCTTCTGCTAGGAGTTCAAGACCAGACTCCAGGTTCACCTCAGGTTGACCACCTGGTCTGCTTCAAGAAAGGATCCACTCAACAGCGTCTCAAGAAACACGCTGGCGGCATATAGCAGCGATAGCAGTGCTGCGCATGATCGAAGGAAGTTTTAGAAGTCAAACTTCCGACAATATGGACAGATGAAAAGCAGAGTAGGGCAGAGGCAGAGAGAAGAGAAAGATTAGAAGAGAGAAGAGTAGAAGAGAAAGAGTCAGAAGAAAGAAGATGCAGATGCGCGAAAAGGTAGGAAATTCGCGAAACACTGTGTTTTTCCAATGATTTGTGGCTCCGGAGAGTCGAAAAGTAGGCTCGCTAAAGCGGCAGGTGCAGAGCCAGATGGCCAGATGAGAGATGAAAAATTGCACGCCGTTGTGGCGCGAAGCACATTTCCAAGTCAAAATGTACAAAACACACCATTCTCGGACCACTTTTGGAAGTTGAGATGTCGAAAAAGTGCACGCCGTTGTGGCGCGAAGCACATTTTCAAGTCAAAATGTGCAAAGCACTAGGGGTGCGGGCCACTTTTGGCAGTTGAGATGTCGAAAAAGTGCACGCCATTGTGGCGCAAAGGACATTTTCAAGTCAAAATGTACAAAACACTAGGGGTGCGGACCATTTTTGGCAGTTGAGATGTCGAAAAAGTGCACGCCATTGTGGCGCGAAGGACATTTTCAAGTCAAAATGTACAAAACACACCCGCGAAGCACATTTGGAAGTCAAAATGTTTAAAAAACTAGGGTTCGGACCGCTTTTGGAAGTTCAGATCTCAAAAATGTGCACGCCGTTGTGGCGCGAAGCACATTTTGAATTCAACATGTTAAAGACACTAGGGGATCGGACCGCTTTTGGAGGCTCAGAAGTCGTTTCGCTTCGCTTCACTACACGACATTACACTACACTCGGAGAGCTATATGACACATAATTGCCCACTCCTCTACTCTTTCCTGCCACTACACCCTCGTAAGGAATTGCAAGATATCTCTCTATCAAGAGCAGGGGGCTTAGCTTTTCCGGAGCCGCTACCCCCATCCACCTCCACTCCTCTGCCCACTCCACTACATTAACACTACAACTTCCACTAACACTACAACACACAACTGCACACTACACGCACTACACTCCCTACACTCCACTACACTCCCACTAAACTAAATTACCTACACTACATTACACTAACCTCCCCTACACGACACACATTACACTACACCACACTACCTTTTACTAACAACTCTACAACTCCCTACACTACTCTCCACTACAACTAACTACACTACACACTAACTCCACTAGACGAATTAATTACACTACACTACACTCCACTACATTACACTACACTACACTACCTTCCACTACACTACACTACATTACACTACACTACACTCCGCTACACTACCAGTAGTACCGCACAAGGCGGTGGCGGAAGTTTCAAAAATAGGAAACCTATAGGAGAAGTTGGTTGTTGTGAATCAGGGATGGCAGAGCGAAGCCACTGATTGACCGAAAGGTGGTTGGAGCTGTGTTTGCTGGAGTGGTTGCAATGGTTGCAATGGTCACCTCACCCACAACTGCTGGATGTAGTGTGATGCAATGCAACTGTAGTTGTAGTTGTAGCGTAGTGGAGTTGTAGTTGCGGTGTAATGTAATTAGTGTAGTGTAGTTGCAGTCATATAGTTGTAGCTGTAGTTGTTTTGTAGTTGTAGTTGTTTTGTAGTTGTAGTTGTAGTAGTTGTTGTTGTTGTAGTTGCAGCTGTAGTTGTTGTGTGGTTGTAGTTGTTGTGTAGTGTAGTTGTAGTAGCAGTTGTTGTTGTAGTTGTTGTAGTTGTTGTAGTAGTTGTTGTTGTTGCTGTTGTTGTTGTTGTCGCTGTTGTTGTTGTTGTTGTAGTTGTAGTTCTAGTTGTAGTTGTAGTTGTTGTGTAGTTGTGGTTGTTGCAGTTGTTGTAGTTGTAGTTGTTGTGGTTGGTGTTGTTGTTGTTGTTGTTGTTGCTGTTGTCGTCGAAGTTAGGGTAGTTAAGTTAGTGAAGTTAGTCAAGTTAGTTAAGTTAATCAGTGTCTACTTTTTCGACATCTTCACGCCAAAAAAGGCTCAAAACCCTCAATTTTTTACACTTTTGACTTCGAAATGTGCTTCGCGCCACAACGGCGTGCACTTTTTCGACACTTTTTCGACATCGGAACTTCCAAAAGTGGTCCGAACCTGGTGTGTTTTGTATATTTTGACTTGGAAATGTGCTTCGCGCCACAACGGCGTGCACTTTTTCGACATCTCAACTTCCAAAAGTGGTCCGACCATGGTGTGTTTTGTACATTTTGACTTGAAAATGTCCTTCGCGCCACAATGGCGTGCACTTTTTCGACATCGCAACTGCCAAAAATGGTCCGCACCCCTAGTGTTTTGTACATTTTGACTTGAAAATGTCCTTTGCGCCACAATGGCGTGCACTTTTTCGACATCTCAACTGCCAAAAGTGGCCCGCACCCCTAGTGCTTTGTACATTTTGACTTGAAAATGTCCTTTGCGCCACAATGGCGTGCACTTTTTCGACATCTCAACTGCCAAAAGTGGCCCGCACCCCTAGTGCTTTGTACATTTTGACTTGAAAATGTGCTTCGCGCCACAACGGCGTGCACTTTTTCGACATCTCAACTTCCAAAAGTGGTCCGATCCTCTAGTGTTTTGTCCATTTTGACTTGGAAATGTGCTTCGCGCCACAACGGCGTGCACTTTTTCATGTCTCATCTGGCTCCGCACCCGCCGCTTTAGCGAGCCTACTTTTCGACCCTCCGGAGCCACAAATCATTGGAAAAACACAGTGAATCGCGACTTTCCTACCTTTTCGCGCATCTGCATCTTCTTTCTTCTGATCTTTTCTCTTCTGACTCTTTTCACCTCTGCGTTTCAACTGTCCATATTGTCGGAAGTTTC
>CAMXCT020000139.1:214202-241602 GCA_947184155.2 Cladocopium goreaui | reverse complement strand
AGTGCGCTCTTCATGGTTCATCTTCATTGACGTGACATAGGTGTTGATACGCTGTGGAGTTGTGGTGGTAAGTGAGTTGATATGTTTGCTTATGGTTTATCTTCATTGACGTGATATATTTGTCGATACGCTGTGCATTTTTGGTGGTACGTGAGTTGATATGTTTGTTTATGGTTCATGCACATGAAGCGACATAGGTGTTGATACGCGCTGCACTTATGGTGGTATGTGAGTTGATATGTTTGTTTGTGGTGGCACGCGGTGGAGCTGAAAAATTGAGGATATGACAGTTCTTCTTACAAAAAAAAAGCTTTGGAAATGATGGGGCGCAGAATCTCCTGCAAATACCATTAAAAGTGTGCTTTGGACGCCGTCCTCATGGCATTTCGTGGCCATTTTCAAAGTAGTGATGATCACAAAACACTGCGAGGGTTGAAAAATCCATTGCACGCTACTGCTGAAAATGTTGATTTCATCAGGGTTCTCGAGCCCCCGTGGTACCATGTTTTTCACATGTTTTCATAGAACCTGTTGGCTGTGCAACAAACAATTCATGCATTGAAGAGATCAATGTTTGACATTATTTCGTTTACCAACAAGTGTTTCAAATCTATATTTATATGAACCTGTTGCTGCGACAGTGCACACATGCCCTCACAAAATAATTAATCCCCAGTTGGACTGTAAATGCGAAACCTTATATGTTGCATTGTTTGTCATATATACATGACACAAACATCACGTACAATGCAACATTCCAATCTCTCCAAACCACTAACAAACATCTGTGCCTGCACAGCGCATTCTGAACTGACGCCAAAAACCAATGCAAGCACCTGTGGCACCTGTGTGAACCTGCACGAATCCTGCACTAATATCCCCACCTCAGCCTCAACATGATCAATTTACTTTCCGGACCTTCCGGAATAACAAAAGACCCTGAAGTTGCACCACTTCTCAACAGGGAGACATCAAGGGCAGAAATTCGAAAACAGCAAGAACGGCGCAAGCAGCAAAAACGCGAAAACTGGGAAAACTGGGCCAACCACGAAAACACGAAAGACGCAAAAAGCGAAAACCATGAAAACCACGAAAACCACGAAAGCCACAGAAGGCACGAAAACCGTGAAAACGCGAAAAGCGCGAAAACCACGAAAACCGGAAAACGGTGAAACCGAGGAGACTAGCTCACAACTGTTTGCTGCATTTATCAAGCTCTTTCTGCTTCTTTCTGTTTCTCAATGTTCTCGTGTTCTCGGTTTTCTCGTTTTCTTGGTTTTCTCCGGTTTTCTCATTTCTATGCATCTCATCGTTCTGGCCACGACGCGCAAGTCTCTTGCCTAGACTGTATGAACCTGCACTAATATCCCCACCTCAACAATGATCAGTTTACCGTTCGGGATATTTCTGATCGCCAACAAAAAGACCGTGAAGTTGCACCACTTTCCAACAGGGAACTGGTTGAGAAGAATGGTTTGACAGACTACATATCCCCAATTCTGTGTTTCCCCCCTGCCGACACCTGCATTTTTTTCGCGGGTTCAAGAAGTGCCAAATATCCCAAGCCGCTTTTAAATTTATTTGGGCAACCTGGAAACACTCGTGTAGGTCAGCTGTGGTGAGTAGCCGTAGTCTTTTGATTTCGGACGTCGCATCTAGGAAATTTCACAGGCATTGTCACTTTGCTAAGTTTGGCGGCCGCAGAATCACTGGAGTGGTTTGGACGGTTTTGCAAATAGTTGGGGCCTCAGCATGCAAGTCGACGCAGCTAGTGGCGCCAATGGGGCATCATGTTCTTTCGTGCTGTCTGCCTTCATTCGCCGGGTGATGCAGGGCAAAGAAAAGTGGGAAGAAAATACCATCAACGAGTCAAGGATGAGATGGACATGACTTATTTGTAAGGCAGGTGCCCGCACAAGACTCAGAGCACATGCCCTGGGGTTCATTCGCAGGCCTGCCACAGTCGATCATGTTTCGACACCCTCGACCGAAATTTGGCTATCTCGTCTGTTTTTCGGTTTTTTCACATTTTCGGGTTTCCGCACGCTAAAAATGTTGTTGGAACATGTGTGATGCATGCGCTTTGCTGGCAGGCGCCAGTTCCCGGTCAACCTCACCATTTCCCGGTCAAATCCCGCCATTTCCCGGTCAATCCCTGCCATTTCCCGGTCAAACAAACCCGCCATTTCCCGGTCACGCTTAGCAACGAACTTTTGCAAAAAACAAGTTGCACAGCTGGCTGAGATCTGGAAAATTGGCGTATTCAAAAGTCAATTTTCAGACACACGACGGGGATTTGACATGCTCGTCGGGGATTTGCCACGATCGACCCCGCAAAAACCGATCGACGGCCTCGACTCCGCCAGGCGCATGCAAACGAATCACAGGGATGGTACCTTTGAAATACCACTGTCAAGAAGGCACCCGGTGCTTTTCATTCTCTTTTGAGGTGTCATTGTGCTAATTGAAGCAAACAAGTTCGTCTACCATTGAAAGCTCCAAAAGGAGAAGGAGATGACACGTCATCAAGTGTCTAATTTCAGGACGAAAGGCGCAAGATGCCCACTGCAAATGAAGAACAAACACTCTTCTGCGTTGCACCGAACCTACTTTTGCACCAGCTTGGAGCAAAAGTTCCTGGCCATTCATCGGCTCAGCACTTTGGAGGCAACTTTGGTAAGTTGGAAACTTTGCACCCGGCACCCGGTGAGAAGCAAACAAAACCTGAGAAAGGCTCTGGACCTGTTGAAGACTTAGAGCACGGCTTGTGGCGGCTGTGAAACATGTCCATCTCGGTCGCCATTGTGATCCTTCGGAGTACCTTGTTTGCCTGGCAGCCAATGAAACTGGCACTTTCTAAGAAACAATTAATACGCTTAATCTTTGTGGAAACATATCATATCTGTAAAGTTGCATAGGGACTTGCCGTGTATTGGGCCCTGTTCTTTCCAGAACCAAGACCTCAGCAAAAACCACATGTGGTGAGATGCTGAGGAATGGCAACCCGGAAGCTATATATTGGGGACAGATGAGGCCATGGCAACCTTGCAAGAGCATGCCTGCGCCCACAAGCCACACATCAACGAGTCAAGGATGAACACTCCACACAAAGGCTCTAGCTGCTCTAGCTGTTCCGCATGGAACTAGCCCTGGGAGAAGAAACAACTTAACAACTTTGAAGTTGCTTTTGCCATGCTGCAAACGCACGTCATTAACGGGATGTTTCTGTCTGCGGCTCTTATGGCAGGAAGATCACGTGACAAGCAAGCCTTTTCCGCATCATGACGCCCATTGAAAAGGAATGACGCAGCTGTCCAATATTTGGAGAAGTCAAAGTAAGCCGCTGCAAAAAGTTGCTGGGCGCGCTTGGGAATGGAGGCTGCGCTGGATGCTTCCCAATCCAAAATATGATCTGATCAAGCGGACCCAGCGCTTCCAAAGGATCGGTGTACTGAGTCCGTTATCACAAAGGACAGGTTTCACGAAAAGGCTACAATTCCCTGAGGATCCAAAGTATGGCCTATTTGCATGCATTTGGGTATGCACGCTCTCAGAGCGTCCGACCATGCTATTTGCGGTCTGACCATGATTTTTGCATGCATTTCCGACTCTTTATTTTCCAATTGATTTCCGCTAAATTCCGGCAATTTTTGGGGTGTAACCGCTGACCTTATCACGGTTTGTCACGGTCTGTCACTGCGTTTTCCGACAATGCCCAAGATTTAAGTATAGTTTTTTGATGTTTTTTGTCTTCTGTCACGGTCTGTCACGGTTTGTCACGCAACTGTTAGGCAATTTGAAGCGAATATGAACCGTTTTCCGATAAAATACAATCTCCGACTGTCCCATTTCGACAATGCACGCGCTCTTTGCGATCATCAGAAATGACTTCGATTATTTGCATGCATTTCCGATTTGACCCTATTTTATGTGCATGGATCGGATTTACAAATGTTACAGATATGCAGCCTCTAGGATGGACCCTTGTGAGGAATATCGAAGCTCGAGCCGCACTTACACAAGTGGTTCCAGACAATCAAAGCGTTATATCACAACAAAAATTGCCAAGGCCGGACCCCAAAAATGGCTCAAGCGACAAAAGATGTCTTGGCGGCATGCCTGGGCACAAGCTGCCATTGCGATCGGCATAAACTTGGTGAGACTCAAGTCTTGAGCCTGCCAGTTTTCGATCTCGATTCCGCGCTTTTCTGTCACGCTTTTTCCCTACCAGTTTGTTGGACAGCCGAGGTTTCTGCTACCAGTGCCTTGTTTGCCTGGAAGCCAATGAAACTGGCGCTTTCTAAGAAACAATCTTAAGAAACAATCAATCCCCTTAATCTTTGCGGAAACAACCGTAAAGTTGCATAGGGACTTGCGGTGTATTGGGCCCTTTTCTTTCGCAATATCCTGGATCTTCGAAAGGACACAAACAATTGTCCGTTTGCAAGATTTCTGCCGTTAGGGCGGATTTCTTGTGAAGGAGCTGGAAATGGTAATTTTTTGACTACTGTGGTAAATTTTGGATTTCGTACCTTTTGGATCCTTTTGGGGTGATCTTACTCTACTTTGCGTAAAGATGTGCCGATTTTTCTGGAAATTCCCGGGCAGATTCATCATGACTCAAAAATGCAAACATGAAGTGGTATTTTTTTCTTTCAATTGTCATTTTCATTTTGAAATGGGCAAATCTACAGAAAATGGGCAGAAATCAAACCAAAATCTGCCCTGGAAAGAAATTTGTCACCAATGAATATCCAGGTATATGCGGGACAAATGGGGCCATGTACCAGCGGGTGATGACTTTCCCCTGCCACTCATGAAGTGGAATTTGCCAGTGATTCAAGGCTTGCAGAGCATGAACGCACGCATCCGCTTCAAGAATTGGGCGAACATTGGGAAATAATTTCAACTTGGCCATTCATGACCATTGTCCAACATTTAGGATCTTCACTGCACCTACGCCAACCACTCAAGTGACCGACTCCTACTTCTGGCGTGGGATCCGGGGACGGGCGATTGACTAAAGTCCTTAAAATCCTTGAATTCTTGAACATAACCGATGACGGGAGAGTCAGAGGCTGCATTTTAGTCACTCCGGATGGCATGGTGTGCCCAACTTTGGACAACAAGCCACCTCTCATTGATACCTCTGATGTGAAGATACGAAATATTACAAACTGCCTTGACGAATGCATACTCTATGATCCACGCGCACCATAGTTAAATAGTGCGCCAAAATTGGCAATGCAGCAACCTGGCAAGAGCATGCCTGCGCCCACAAGCCACACATCAACGAGTCAAGGATGAGCTCTCTACACAAAGGCTCTAGCTGCTCTAGCTGTTCCGCATGGAACTAGCACTGGGAGAAGAAACAACTTAACAACTTTGAATTCTGCACCTACGCCAACCACTCAAGTGACCGACTCCTACTTCTGGCGTGGGATCCGGGGACGGGCGATTGACTAAAGTCCTTAAAATCCTTGAATTCTTAAACAAAACCGATGACGGGAAAGTCAGAGGCTGCATTTTAGTCACTCCGGATGGCATGGTGTGCCCAACTTTGGACAACAAGCCACCTCTCATTGATACTTCTGATGTGAAGATACGAAATATTACAAACTGCCTTGACGAATGCATACTCTATGATCCACACGCACCATAGTTAAATAGTGCGCCAAAATTGGCAATGCAGCAACCTGGCAAGAGCATGCCTGCGCCCACAAGCCACACATCAACGAGTCAAGGATGAGCACTCTACACAAAGGCTCTAGCTGCTCTAGGTGTTCCGCATGGAACTAGCCCTGGGAGAAGAAACAACTTAACAACTTTGAATTCTGCACCTACGCCAACCACTCAAGTGACCGACTCCTACTTCTGGCGTGGGATCCGGGGACGGGCGATTGACTAAAGTCCTTAAAATCCTTGAATTCTTAAACATAACCGATGACGGGAAAGTCAGAGGCTGCATTTTAGTCACTCCGGATGGCATAGTGTGCCCAACTTTGGACAACAAGCCACCTCTCATTGATACTTCTGATGTGAAGATACGAAATATTACAAACTGCCTTGACGAATGCATACTCTATGATCCACACGCACCATAGTTAAATAGTGCGCCAAAATTGGGCCTTGCCGTGTATTGGGCCCTGTTCTTTCCAGAACCAAGACCTCAGCAAAAACCACATGTGGTGAGATGCTGAGGAATGGCAACCCGGAAGCTATATATTGGGGACAGATGAGGCCGCAACCTTGCAAGAGCATGCCTGCGCCCACAAGCCACACATCAACGAGTCAAGGATGAACACTCCACACAAAGGCTCTAGCTGCTCTAGGTGTTCCGCATGGAACTAGCCCTGGGAGAAGAAACAGCTTAACAACTTTGAAGTTGCTTTTGCCATGCTGCAAACGCACGTCATTAAGGGGATGTTTCTGTCTGCGGCTCTCATGGCAGGAAGATCACGTCCTGAGTTCCATCTGTTGCACATCTACCATCCACTTGCATGCTCACCCTCAAGGAAAGCATTCCACACACTGCGCTAACAGAACCGACCCTTGTTGGAAAGCGCCTGCATTCTCGGTTCCGTCTGACGGGGCTTACAGGGCTTACACTCTCAGACGGAGATGGACATGACTTATTTGTAAGGTAGGTGCCGGCACAAGACTCAGAACACACGGTACCTTTGAAATACCACTGTCAAGAAGGCACCCGGTGCTTTTCATTCTCTTTTGAGGTTTCATTGTGTTCATTGAAGCAAACAAGTTCGTCTACCAAGGAGAAGGAGATGACACGCCATCAAGTGTCTAATTTCAGGAAGAAAGGCTCAAGCGACATCTTTCACAAGATGCTCTAACTGGCACTTTCGAAGAAAAATCAATCCCCTTTATAATCTTTGCGGAAGCATCCGTAAAGTTGCACCGGGACTTGCCGTCTATTGGGCCCTTTTCTTTCCCAGAAGCTATATATATGAGGGACAAATGAGGCCATGCCCACAAGCCACACATCAACGAGTCAAGGATGAGCACTCTACACAAAGGCTCTAGCTGCTCTAGGTGTTCCGCATGGAACTAGCCCTGGGAGAAGAAACAGCTTAACAACTTTGAAGTTGCTTTTGCCATGCTGCAAACGCACGTCATTAAGGGGATGTTTCTGTCTGCGGCTCTTATGGCAGGAAGATCACGTCCTGAGTTCCATCTGTTGCACATCTACCATCCACTTGCATGCTCACCCTCAAGGAAAGCATTCCACACACTGCGCTAACAGAACCGACCCTTGTCGGAAAGCGCCTGCATTCTCGGTTCCGTCTGACGGGACTTACAGGGCTTACACTCTCAGACGGAGATGGACATGACTTATTTGTAAGGTAGGTGCCGGCACAAGACTCAGAACACACGGTACCTTTGAAATACCACTGTCAAGAAGGCACCCGGTGCTTTTCATTCTCTTTTGAGGTTTCATTGTGTTCATTGAAGCAAACAAGTTCGTCTACCAAGGAGAAGGAGATGACACGCCATCAAGTGTCTAATTTCAGGAAGAAAGGCTCAAACGACAAAAGATGTCTTGTCAGCATGCCTGGCCACAAAATGCCATTGCTATCGGCATAAACTTGGTGAGACTTAAGTCTTGAGTTTGCCTGTGTTCGATCTCGATTCCATCTCGCCAATGGCTTCAAACCTAATTTGCTGCCAGTCTCTTTTGGTGTGAACATGTGTGAAACAACATTCTCTCACGCGGAATATGTTGATGACGTTTGATGCATGTTTTCACATACCTGTAAAAATCCTGCTCCGAAAATGGTACACTTTCCAGTGACCAAAATTTCGGGCACTTTGGAAAGTGCCCAAAACAATGGGCACTATGTTTTCCAGCGATTTGGCGCAGCAAACCCCTATCGCAGTTTTTGGTTGAACAAGTGCAGTAGAGGCAGAGACGACTTTGAAGATCGAAGGACTAGCATGATTAGCGTTGGCATGTGATCTGATCAATTTACAATATTTCTTGGGTCGTTCCTTATTTTCAGTAATAATTTGAATGTAAGTGAGGTCGTCTGAAAAATGAAATTAGTGTGACGTCGTTGCCCAGGTGTTTCGTAATATCTAATTTGCTGCCAGTCTCTTTTGGTGTGAACATGTGTGAAACAACATTCTCTCACGCGCAATATGTTGATGACGTTTGATGCATGTTTTCACATACCTGTAAAAATCCTGCTCCGAAAATGGTACACTTTCCAGTGACCAAAATTTCGGGCCCTTTTCTTTCCCAGAAGCTATATATATGAGGGACAAATGAGGCCATGCCCACAAGCCACACATCAACGAGTCAAGGATGAGCACTCTACACAAAGGCTCTAGCTGCTCTAGGTGTTCCGCATGGAACTAGCCCTGGGAGAAGAAACAGCTTAACAACTTCCACTTGCATGCTCACCCTCAAGGAAAGCATTCCACACACTGCGCTAACAGAACCGACCCTTGTCGGAAAGCGCCTGCATTCTCGGTTCCGTCTGACGGGGCTTACAGGGCTTACACTCTCAGACGGAGATGGACATGACTTATTTGTAAGGTAGGTGCCGGCACAAGACTCAGAACACACGGTACCTTTGAAATACCACTGTCAAGAAGGCACCCGGTGCTTTTCATTCTCTTTTGAGGTTTCATTGTGTTCATTGAAGCAAACAAGTTCGTCTACCAAGGAGAAGGAGATGACACGCCATCAAGTGTCTAATTTCAGGAAGAAAGGCTCAAACGACAAAAGATGTCTTGTCAGCATGCCTGGCCACAAAATGCCATTGCTATCGGCATAAACTTGGTGAGACTTAAGTCTTGAGTTTGCCTGTGTTCGATCTCGATTCCATCTCGCCAATGGCTTCAAACCTAATTTGCTGCCAGTCTCTTTTGGTGTGAACATGTGTGAAACAACATTCTCTCACGCGGAATATGTTGATGACGTTTGATGCATGTTTTCACATACCTGTAAAAATCCTGCTCCGAAAATGGTACACTTTCCAGTGACCAAAATTTCGGGCACTTTGGAAAGTGCCCAAAACAATGGGCACTATGTTTTCCAGCGATTTGGCGCAGCAAACCCCTATCGCAGTTTTTGGTTGAACAAGTGCAGTAGAGGCAGAGACGACTTTGAAGATCGAAGGACTAGCATGATTAGCGTTGGCATGTGATCTGATCAATTTACAATATTTCTTGGGTCGTTCCTTATTTTCAGTAATAATTTGAATGTAAGTGAGGTCGTCTGAAAAATGAAATTAGTGTGACGTCGTTGCCCAGGTGTTTCGTAATATCTAATTTGCTGCCAGTCTCTTTTGGTGTGAACATGTGTGAAACAACATTCTCTCACGCGCAATATGTTGATGACGTTTGATGCATGTTTTCACATACCTGTAAAAATCCTGCTCCGAAAATGGTACACTTTCCAGTGACCAAAATTTCGGGCACTTTGGAAATTGCCCAAAACAATGGGCACTATGTTTTCCAGCGATTTGGCGCAGCAAACCCCTATCGCAGTTTTTGGTTGAACAAGTGCAGTAGAGGCAGAGACGACTTTGAAGATCGAAGGACTAGCATGATTAGCGTTGGCATGTGATCTGATCAATTTACAATATTTCTTGGGTCGTTCCTTATTTTCAATAATAATTCGAATGTAAGTGAGGTCGTCTGAAAAATGAAATTAGTGTGACGTCGTTGCCCAGGTGTTTCGTAATATCTTTCGCGGTTGCTTTCGCGGAAAACTGCCCGTATATAATGGTGCACATGAAATCACATGAATATTGAAATGTGCTTCTACTATCTACCTGCTTTCGCCGCTGCTTTCGCGGCTCGACCTTGACGCACTCCTTTCGCGGAGCTTTCGCGCGGCTTTCGCGCGTGGAGGTTTTGCTTTCGCGGGGGGTTCCCCACATGAACCCGAATACTAAATCTCTTCATGGAGGCTTTTGGTGCTGCTCAAGTGAGGTCGTCTAGCTCCAACACTAAGACCCACCCTGTCTGAGACAAACCCCATAATTCTTGTTCAATGGTTGCAACCAGGGTTTCACCCTATATAGCCCTCTGCAATTGAACTCACTGAAGGCAACACATCGGTTTCTGGCTCTGGTTGGGAGTCGAAATTGATAGGCCGGAGCTGCAGTTTGCGTTCAATTATTCCGACGCTAAATGTGGCAGTGCTTGCAGTATCAAGGATGTGCCTTGGCTGCTGGCTGGGCACCGGTCACATGATCAATCCGCATTTTCTTGCCGTACACCGTCTATGAATGCTTACCCTTTAAATTTTCAAGCCTAACCTAGCTGTTAAACACTTGGGCAATCAATGTCAAGCGTCCCAACACCACACGTGCTCCCTGCGCACTAAGGCTGGCACTTTTTGTAAATGAAATCATGCGCAGCCGCAGCAGGGTCTGATGGAGAAGGATCCTGGCAAACCAAAACACCCGCACTTCATAGCAACAAACGACATAGATGTTGATTTAACCTGCTAAATTAAAAAAGGGACGAAACCAACGTATTGGCTATCGGGCTACCTACCCTGACCTACCGGGCTGCAAAAGACCAGTTCCCTCACAGAAACTAGGGCAACTACAAACAGTTAGTGACCAACGTGACAAATGCGTGCAGGCAAAGGCGATTGACGCCGCATCCCTTGAACATCAGATAGCATTTGGGATATTTTGGGAAAAGTGTTGTAGCCTTACAAGAACGTGTAATTGTCCCATGCACTGTCATATTATTTGTGCATGGAATTTGGTGACTTGCAAACTATGAGGGAACAAGCCCCTACGACGGACTAACTGGTGACTTACTCCGTTTATCAAGTCGAATTTGCCAGTTAGTGCTACATTTTGAACCATAGAAATCCGCCCGCACCGAAGGTGCCGAGGTGTGGTAGTTTAGCAGTGGATGCGACCGGACAGTCAGCTGGGGGGTGCATGCACATGTTCGCCCGGGACGCCAAAAAGTGCACGGGCCTGTGGTAATTTGCACATGTTGCAGAACGGTCCAACATCGCCCGAATCCGACATGGCCGCAACATCGGCGCCGCAACTTCGGCCTAAATCTGCCCAACTTGGACCCACTTGGCTCCAACTTTGGCCCGACTTGGCTCCAAGATGACACACAACCTGGCCCAAACTTGGCCCATTTGGGAGCAACTTCGGCCCACGTTGGCACATGGCCGGCCCAATACGAAATCGTCAAACCACGCGTTCCACGTTTCATGTTGTGTCTCTGTTGGGCCGAAGCTGTCGCCAAAGTGTTCCAAGTTGCGGCGTGTTGGACCTGACTTGGACTACCACGTGCGTCACAGTTGGGATCCGTTCTGGATCGCTTTGGTCCCCGCTGAAAACTTGCGTTTTCACCGCGATTTCCAACGTTTTTTGGCTTTGATGGGGTTCCTGCAAGGCACCCACACAGGACCAAGTTGCGCATGTTAAGCCCAATGCCCAAGTTGCGCCATGTTGGACCCCAGTTGGGCCCAAGTTGGCCAAGTGGCCTGAGTTCGGCGCAAGTTACGCCCACGTTGGCCCAAGCTGGCTCCTGTTCGGCCCAACTTAAAGCCAAGGACGGCCAAGTTTGACCCCAGTCGGCTCTGGTTAGGCCAAATAGGCCCCGTTCCTTTCCTGCCCATCCAATTCTCTGGGTGCGGGCGGTTCTCGACGCGAAGCGACTCGAATATTTTTCCTGCAACATGCAATCAGTCAAATGGATTCAAAGGGTAAAGTCTTTGGAAAACCGATGGTTCCATCTGATACAGTATCATGATGTTCCATGTGCAAAGGACCGGCTCAATTCATGCCACGTCATGTCCACCCGACATACATGCCCCTGACACCTTCAGCTGCACCCGGGCATGCGGAATCATGGCTGGCAGCGGCGGTTGGCTGACACGGAAAGCATTGTTCCGAATATTTTTGGCAGCTAATGAAAACACGATTAATCTTCAAAGATGTTGCAATGAACACATTTGAGAGAGTTCTTGACCCATTTAATTTGTGGGCCCATGTGGTGCCTGTGATCCAGGATTGTCACATGCGGGCACCCTAGCAACCTGGGAACCTGCTAGATAAATATCAATGTAATGTTGTCTCCATTGTCGATATATTGGGGACTTCAAACTTGCAACATCCATAGAGCTACAACTGGTCCTGATCAGAATGCGAAGGTAACCCGGTAAGTTGGCTAAACATGTCCCTCGTGATGCCTGAGCCAGTTTGCAACGTCGCCGCTTGTCATAGCCACTGCAACCCCAAGATCATTGCCAACCAAATGTTCGAGAAGCACTATACATCATATATATCTGTACATAATTAATATATATATATATTTAATCTGATTCCCCAACAGCGTAAGCTTGGGGTCTTCAGCCATAGTAAAGGTTCCGGAGCAGGTCGGAGCAGCCAGATCCACAGCGCAAGGTTGGGAACCGGGTTCCGGGGAAGGGTCTCCTTTTCCAAGAGAATCCCTCGGAGCAGCCAAATCCGCACGGCGCAAGATTGGGAACCGGGTTCCCAGCAAGAGGTTCCGAAGCAAGGTTGGAAGAGGTTCCCAAGCAAGGTTTCCAAGCAAGGTTCCGAACAGGTTCCCAAGCAAGGGTTCCCAGCAAGAGGTTCCCAATTCCCAAGCAAGGTTCCCAGGAAAGGGTTCCCAGCAAGGTTCCCAGGCAAGGTTACCAGGAACAGATTCCCAAGCAAAGGTTCCCAGGAAGAGGTTACCAAGAGGAATGTTTTCAGGAAGAGGTTCCCAGGCAAGGTTCCCAAGAGGTTCCAAGCAACGTTCCCAGGAACAGGTTCCCAAGCAAGGGTTCCCAGGCAAGGGTTCCCAGCAGGAGGTTCCCAAGCAAGGGTTCCCAGGAAGAGGTTCCCAAGCAAGGTTCTCAGGAAGAGGTTCCCAAGCAAGGGTTCCCGGGAAGAGTTTTCCAGGAACAGGTTCCCAAGCAAGGTTCCCAGGAACAGGTTTTGCAAGCACGGATTTCAGGAGCCGTTTTCAAGGTTTCCAGGAACCGTTTCCCAAGCAAGATTTCCAGGAACATGTTTTTCCAAGCAAAACAAGGTTCCCAGAACAGGTTTTCAAACAAGTGTTTCCAGGAAGGGGTTTCCAGGAAGAAGTGCCCAAGCAAGGTTCCCAGCAAGCTGGTTCCCAAGCAATGTTTCCAGGAAGAGGTTCCCAAGCAAGGTTCCCAGCCACAGGTTCCCAGGAACAGTGCCCACACAAGGTTCCCAAGAACAGGTTCACAAGTAAGGTTCCTAAGCGCGTTCCCAAGCAAGGTTCCCAGGAAGAGGTTCCCAGGAAGAGGTTCCCAAGCAAGGTTCCCAAGCAACAGGTTCCCAGGAACAGGTTCCCAAACAAGTTTCCCAAGAAAAGGTTCACAAGATTTCACAAATGAGGTTCCCGGAAAAAGTTCCCAGGCAATGTTTCCAGGAAAAGGTTCCCAAGCAAGGTTCCCAGGAACAGAGTAGGAAGAGGTTCTCAAGCAAGGTTCTCAGGAAGAGGTTCGCAAAAGCAAGGGTTCCCAGTTGCTCCTGGAAATTTTGCTTGCGAACCAGCTCTTCCTGGGAACGCCGTCTTGAGAACCTGTTCCTGCGAGCCTTGTTCCTGCTTGGAACCTTGCTTGGAAACGGTTCCTGGGACCTTGCTTGGGAACCGTTTTTGGGAACCGTACTTGCAAGCGGTTCCTAAGAATTTAGCCTTGCTTGGGAACCTCTTCCTGGATACCTGCTTGGGAGCCTCTTCTTGGGAACTTGCTTGGGAACGTTTTTCCCCAACAGCATAAGCGTGGGGTCTTCAGCCACCCCAAGAACAAGATTTCCAATCAAATTTTCCAGGAACAGGTTCGCAAGCAAGGTTACCAGGAACGATTCCCAAGCCAGGTTCCCAGGCAAGGGTTCCAGAAACAGTTGCCAAGCAAGGTTCCCAGGAACAGGTTCCCAAGCAAGGTTCCCAGGAACAGGTTTCCAAGAAAAGGTTGCAAAATCTGTTTCCAACGATAGGTTTGCAAGCAAGGGGTTTCCAGGCAAGGTTCCTGGAAACAGGTCTCCAAGCAAGGTTCGCAAGACCAGGTTCCCAGGCAAGGTTCGCAAGAACAGGTTCACAAGCAAGGGTTCCAAGAACAATGCCTCAAGTTCCCAGGCAAGGGTTCCAAGAACAGCTTTCCCTGCAGGTAGCAAGGTTAGGCTCCCAAGGACAGGTTTGCAAGCAAGCTTTGCAAGAACAGGTTCCCAAGCAAGGGAGAACAGGTTCCCAAGAACTGGGTCGGGTTCCAAGAACAAATTCTCTAGGAAGGTTCCGAGCAATAGGTTGCCAGCACGGTTCCCACGAACACGTTCCCAAGCATGTTTTCAGGTTGCTCATGTTCCCAGGAACAGCTTTCCAAGAACAACTTGCAAAGCGAAATTTCGAAGAACATCTGCAAGCAAGGTTGGAAGCAAGAACAGAATCCCAAGCAAGGTTCCGAAGGACAGGTTCCTAAACAAGATTCCCAGGCAAAGTTACGAAAAACAGGTTCCCGAGCAAGGTCCCAATGAACAGGCTTGAAGCAAGCAGGCAAAGTTTCCAAGAACAGGTTCCCAAGAGAGAGTTCCCAAGAATAGGTTACCAGGCAATGCTCCCAAGAGCAGGTTCCTAAGAATAGGCTCCCAAGAACAAGTTCCCAAGCAAGGCTCCCAAGAACAGGTTCCCAAGCAAGGTTCCGATAAACAAGGCTACGGCGCGGTTAGCGACCCGGGGTAACTCATGGATTTTTCTTGATGCTCCGTTCACCAAATCATGGTATTTGCAAGAAAAACGTCAAGTCGTAGTTACACTGGGGCCAAGTACCAAAAGTGCGTTTCGTGTGGAACGTTCATCGATTTTCAACACGTATGAAAAGAATTATTGTTTTTTTTCTTCTGTTGGACAGATTCAGTCACATCTGATCACCAGTCATTCAGCAAAACTCATTTTTCAACTCACCCTTGCAAGTTGTTCAGCGTCGACTCTTCTTGGCCAGCTTTCCCAGTTCCTTCCACAGGTTATGGCCTGAGTTGTGTCTGTACATGAAGGCTTTAATCTGGTCCAGCAAGCGCCGGTCGACACGGCGATCTAACTTCCCGCGAGTTCGCAAGTTGGAAGAAACAAATTGTTTGAGAATTTTCCAAAAGCTATCCAACAGCTGGGTTCCTGTAAAGAGTCTTTTCCTAGGAACTTTCTTCACAAACTGCATTCGACTATGTGATACAGAGGAAAACTGCAAACCGGCCTTTTTGGCCGCCGCCACCCCAACCCAGTGACGTGACGTCAGTTGCGCATGTGACGCAAGTTAACATGAACGTTAACATCCCCCCCCCGCCCCAACCCAGTGACGTGACCTCAGTTGTGCATGTGACGCAAGTTAACATGAACGTTAACATCCCCACCCCACCCCAACCCAGTGACGTGACCTCAGTTGTGCATGTGACGCAAGTTAACATGAACGTTAACATCCCCACCCCACCCCAACCCAGTGACGTGACCTCAGTTGTGCATGTGACGCAAGTGAACATGAACGTTAACATCCCCACCCCACCCCAACCCAGTGACGTGACGTCAGTTGTGCATGTGACGCAAGTTAACATGAACGTTAACATCCCCACCCCACCCCAACCCAGTGACGTGACGTCAGTTGTGCATGTGACGCAAGTTAACATGAACGTTAACATCCCCACCCCACCCCAACCCAGTGACGTGACGTCAGTGTGCATGTGACGCAAGTTAACATGAACGTTAACATCCCCACCCCACCCCAACCCAGTGACGTGATGTCAGTTGTGCATGTGACGCAAGTTAACATGAACGTTAACATCCCCACCCCACCCCAACCCAGTGACGTGACGTCAGTTGTGCATGTGACGCAAGTTAACATGAACGTTAACATCCCCACCCCACCCCAACCCAGTGACGTGACGTCAGTTGTGCATGTGACGCAAGTTAACATGAACGTTAACATCCCCACCCCACCCCAACCCAGTGACGTGACGTCAGTTGTGCATGTGACGCAAGTTAACATGAACGTTAACATCCCCACCCCACCCCAACCCAGTGACGTGACGTCAGTTGTGCATGTGACGCAAGTTAACATGAACGTTAACATCCCCACCCCACCCCAACCCAGTGACGTGACGTCAGTTGTGCATGTGACGCAAGTTAACATGAACGTTAACATCCCCACCCCACCCCAACCCAGTGACGTGACGTCAGTTGCGCATGCATCAATTTCAAGAGCAAATTGCATCCTATCAGCAAAAATGAGAAAAACGCAGGGGTCGTTAATGGCGCCGTAGGCGTAAACAAGTGTCAAGCAACGTGTCCAAGAACAGTTGCCCAGGCAACATTCAACAACAGAATACTGCAAAGTTTGAAGAATTGTTCTAATAACGGAACGGAGAGATTGAAGAAGAACTAGTTTTGCTTCAAAAAATCATACGGCACTCGCACATGGATAAAAAGACTAGGCGACAGTGTGGCATGAAAGAAAGCAGGAGGGAGGAGACGAGAAGATAACACACACAAGAAAAATGATGATGGTGATGATGATGACGACAATGATCATGGCGATGACGATGACAAGGATGAATGGCGATGGAGATGATGATGAATGATAGCTGACGCGAGTCAAATGTCATATATCCACGATTTCATGCCTTGTTTGTCCCCGCAGAGAGTTTGCTCCAGGGCTGGCACCTGAGCGACAGTCAGAATCAAAAGACATGTTGTCTTTACACAGCGAAAAAAATACACAGAGAACATTTTACAAACAGAAACTTTTACACAGAGAGGGATTTACACAGAGCAGCTTTTACACAGACAGACGCTTTTGCACACAGACGCTTTTACATACAGAAGCTTTTACACAGAAAAGCCTTTTCTAAAGAAGCCTTGCCACATGAGCCTTTACACAGAGAAGCTTTACACACAGACGCTTTTTCACAAAGAAGTTTTTACACACAGGAACTTTAACGCGCAGATGCCCAAGCTTTTACACACAGGAGCTTTTGCACACACACGCCTTACAAAAAGAAGCTTTTAGACACAGAAACTTTTACAGCCCTTTTCACAAGAAGGCTTTTACACAGAAGCTTTTACTCAGAGAAGCCTTTAAACAGAACAGCTTTTACACACACACACAGAAGCTTTTACACAGAGAAGATTTTGCACAGAGAAGCTTTTTCACAGACAAGCGTTTGCGGGAAGGAACTTTGAGCACAAACAGTTTTTACATACAGCAGCTTTCACACAGAGAAGCCTTTGCGCGGACCAGCTTTTACAGTCAGGTTTGTTTTCACAGAGCAGCGTTTATGCGGAGCAGCTTTTACACACTGAAGCTCTGACGCAGAGAGGCCTTTACACAGAGAGGCTTTTACGCACAGAGGTTTTCACACGGAAGCTTTACACAGAGAAGCGTCTAAACAGAGCATCTTTTATACACAGAAGCATTTACACGCACAAAAGCTTTACATACACACAGAGCTTTTACACACAGACGCTTTTACGCATAGAAGCTTGTTAACAGAGCTTACAGACCGAAGGTTTGACGCAGAGAGGCCTTTACACAGAGCAGCTTTTACACACAGACGCTTTTACACAGAGATGCACAGAGCAGCTTTTGCACACAGACGCCCCCAGGCTTTTACGAACAGAAGTTTTTACACATAAGCTTTACACAGACAAGCTTTTACACAGAGAAGCCTCTACACAGAGCATCTTTTTTACACAGAAGCATTTACACACACACACAAGCGCTTTACACACACACATACACAAAAGCTATACACACACGCCTTTACACACAGAGCTTTTGCACACAGATGCTTTTACGCATAGAAGCTTGTTCACAGAGCAGGGTTTACACAGAGCAGCTTTTACACACCGAAGCTTTTACACAGAGAGAGGCCTTTGCACAGAGCAGCTTATACACACAGAAACTTTAAACACGCAAATGCCCAAGCTTTTACACAGACAGGTCTTTACACATAGAGGCATTTACACAAAAGTTCTTCACACAGATGCGGCAGATGCTTCTACACACAGAACATTTTGAACACAGATGCCTTTCCACACAGAAGCATTTACCCAGAGATGCTTTGACATATACACGCCTATACACACAGAAGCTTTTAAACACAGATGGTTTTTCAGAGAATCACAGAAGCTTTGGCACAGAGAAGCCTTTACACAGAGAATTTTTTGCACACAGAAGCTTTTACACACTAGATAAGAATGGATCATTGAAGTGATCCGGCAGGAACTGAATCCTGTAACATGCAAAATAGACGGGAAACAAATTAATCTACGATGCATCCTATGAATAATGGAAGTTCATCTGAGTGATCATCTTGTCCTGAAAGCACGTACGTCGATGAGCGTCCCCATCGATATCACAGATGACACACTGGCGTCTTCGTTGGTGCCAGTCTAGTGTGCATCCCTGGCACCCCCTGCATTATTTAAAAAGGGAGAAGAGGGAAGAAAAAAGCAGGAAGTTTTACATCTATCCAGATGTTACACACACACACACAGCAGAGCCGGGGAAACCCTGAAAGGCAAGAGGAAGAAAAAAGCGGACACACGACGGGCCGACGGCCAAAAACAGCGCAGGGGGGGGAGGGGAACAGACGGACCTCCGAAACCAACCTACACGGCGAAACGGACCTGACAAAACCAAAAACCAGAGCACACACATGAACCCAACGACACACTACGGAGAAGCCAGCAGGAGGGTTATTAGGGACCAATGGGGACTAGTTGGTGAAAAAAGGAAACAACAAAGTAGATTAATTGGGACCCAGGTCCCCAAACAGGACTCAGTTCCTAATTGCCTAGATGTCGTGCGTTATTCCCTTGCCGGGACCGTGGTCAGGTCTTGCCCCAATTGGCATAAAACGGCTTTCAAGTTCCAACAAATTAAGTGCACAATATGTTTAACCTCACCAGACAACCAAAAGGAAGAAAACCACACCTGCAAGTCGTGTACCTGCCTGATTCCTGTTTCATGTACTGTTGCCACATGACTGCAAAAGTTGCTGCGAAGAAGGAGGTTTCTGAATGTTCAGCACAGCTTCACACACAAAGAACTGCTTTCCACAGGAGTTCATAGAGGGACCGCAGGAGCCGCAGGAAATCTCAAAAAAATGGTGAAGAACCGAAAGGAAGGTTTTGCAGCCGATAGGGGGTCTTTGGAATTGGATTCTAGGGTCCTTGGTGATTTAGTTCTACCTCTGATTGTGTGATATATGTTTTCCATTATTTATTCTTTATCTATCTTATCTATCAAGGTAGGTGGCCTTGGTATATACTAATGAAAATGATCCCAAAGGAAAGATCGTCTTGGGCTAGTGTCCCTTGGATGTTTCAATCTATTGTTACTTCTTATCCGCCATTCGGCAATCATGCCAAGATGGGGGTTGATAATTAGTGTCTCCATCCATTTACCCTTCTATTCGTAGAAGTGCCAGTCAGAACAAACGATCACCATTCGATCGTAGTTCAAATAGTTTTTTTTTTTGGGTTGGGTACTTTGATAAAATATAAAAAATATTATATAATATATGTATCAATATATGCAGCCGATAGGGGGTCTTTGGAATTTGATTCTAGGGCCCTTGGTGATTTAGTTCTACCTCTGATTGTGTGATATATGTTTTCCATTATTTATTTCTTTATCTATCTTATCTATCAAGGTAGGTGGCCTTGGTATATACTAGTGAAAATGATCCCAAAGGAAAGATCGTCTTGGGTTAGTGTCCCTTGGATGTTTCAATATATTGTCAATTCTTATCCGCCATTCGGCAATCATGCCAAGATGGGAATTGATAATTAGTGTCTCCATCCATTTACCCTTCTATTCGTAGAAGTGCCAGTCAGAACAAACGATCACCATTCGATCGTAGTTCAAATAGTTTTTTTTTTGGGTTGGGTACTTTAATAAAATATAGAATATATTATATCTATGTTGTGCAATTGATCTGGGTTCTCTGGAAATGGATTCTTGGGTCTTTCCAAATATTTAATATATGATAATGGAATTGAATTGTATTGTAGGTACTTTATTATTTTCCCTATGAGGTAACCAATTGGTTGATTAAATGGGTATCATCTTACCATTGGTTATTTAATGTAACTATTTGTTTTTTACCATGCTCATAGAAAATTCTATGTGCATTATTATGTTCACTCTTAGGCAACCACTTGGTTGGCTAAATTGATATCATCCCAGTATCGGTTACGGTTATTTTATTTTATTATATTCCTTGGATTAACTGGGGTCCACTACCATTTCTGAAGGGTACCAACCAATTGCTGGATCAACATGGAAAAGGTATCAACCACGCTCTTGTTTTTTCTAGGGTGGTGCCCCCATATACCTTTGGTATAAAGCCACCAATGTTATCCCTGATTATCATTATTTTTTTCAAGTACTAAATTTCCCCCATTATTTCTACGTCTACATCATATATTCTTTAAATGCAATGTCCAACAGCTAATTTGCCGAAGTCAGGGCGCAGAAATCAGCACCCTGAGTTAGGAAAAAAAAATTGACGATATCCTAGGTGCTTGGTGGGGTATTGCCTAAGTAAGGTCGCAAAAATCTGCACCTAGACTTGGGCAATACAGAGGTTGTACCCTGGGATTTAGGAAAAAAAATTGCCGATCTCAGGGTGCAGAAATTGGCATGTGGACTTGGGAAACAGCCCTACTATTATATGGATCACACTAGATAAGAATGGATCATTGAAGTGATCCGGCAGGAACTGAATCCTGTAACATGCAAAATAGACGGGAAACAAATTAATCTACGATGCATCCTATGAATAATGGAAGTTCATCTGAAAGCACGTACGTCGATGAGCGTCCCCATCGATATCACAGATGACACACTGGCGTCTTCGTTGGTGCCAGTCCAGTGTGCATCCCTGGCACCCCCTGTATTATTTAAAAAGGGAGAAGAGGGAAGAAAAAAGAAGGAAGTTTTACATCTAATGTTGACTCCGGATTAATAACCCCCCCCCACCCCCGCCCCCCCCTATAGGTCAACTAGGTCAACAAGGTCCAGCGAGGAGGTCCAAAAACCGAACCCCCCAAATAATGTGACCATTCATTCATCCATAAACGATTATTATAAGATTCCTATGGGAAAAGATTGGAAAACCAATGATAAACCATCAGATTCCTATAAGAAAAGATGAGAAAACTTATGATAAACCATCAGATTCCTAGGAGAAAAGATGAGAAAACCTATGATAAACCATCAGATTCCTATGAGAAAAGATGAAAAACCTATGGTATATAAACCATAAGATTCCTATGAAAAAAGATGAGAAAACCTATGGTAAACCATCAGATTCCTATGAGAAAAGATGAGAAAACCTATGATAAACCATCAGATTCCTATGAGAAAAGATGAGAAAACGTATGATAAACCATCAGATTCCTATGAGAAAAGATGAGAAAACGTATGATAAACCATGAAATTCCTTTGAGAAAAGATGAGAAAACCTATGGTAAACCATGAAATTCCTATGAGAAAAGATGAGAAAACCCATGGTAAACCATGAAATTCCTATGAGAAAAGATGAGAAAACCTATGATAAACCATCAGATTCCTATGAGAAAAGATGAGAAAACGTATGATAAACCATCAGATTCCTATGAGAAAAGATGAGAAAACCTATCGTAAACCATCAGATTCCTATGAGAAAAGATGAGAAAATCTATGATAAACCATCAGATTCCTATGAGAAAAGATGAGAAAACCTATGGTAAACCATCAGATTCCTATGAGAAAAGATGAGAAAATCTATGATAAACCATCAGATCCCTATGAGAAAAGATAAGAAAACCTATGGTAAACCATCAGATTCCTATGAGAAAAGATGAGAAAACCTATGGTAAACCATCAGATTCCTATGAGAAAAGATGAGAAAACCAATGATAAACCATCAGATTCCTATGAGAAAAGATGAGAAAACCTATGGTAAACCATCAGATTCCTATGAGAAAAGATGAGAAAACCCATGATAAACCATCAGATTCCTATGAGAAAAGATGAGAAAACGTATGATAAACCATCAGATTCCTATGAGAAAAGATGAGAAAACCTATGGTAAACCATCAGATTCCTATGAGAAAAGATGAGAAAACCTATGATAAACAATCAGATTCCTATGAGAAAAGATGAGAAAACGTATGATAAACCATCAGATTCCTATGAGAAAAGATGAGGAAATCTATGATAAACCATCAGATTCCTATGAGAAAAGATGAGAAAACCTATGGTAAACCATCAGATTCCTATGCGGGAACGTGAGGAAACCACGCAAAAACCATCAGATTCCTATGGGAAAAGGTTAGACAACTAGTGGAAAACTATCAGGTTCCTATGGAGAAAAAAGAAAACCCTTGGTAAACCATAAGGTTCCTATGGAGAAAGAATAGAAATTAAATGGTAAACCATCAGAATCCCATGAGGGAATGACAGGGAGTCAGTCACCTCTTCCCAACATGATGAGCCAACCCAAAAAACATCTGAAACCAATGTGTTTGGCAATAGCGCGGCTTCGACCTAATGAAAGCACAGCTCTTGCAATGAAAGAGAGTCACCTCTTCCCAACATGATGAGCCAACCCACAAAAAACCTCTGAAACCAGTGTGTTTGGCAATAGTGCGGCTT
This sequence comes from Cladocopium goreaui, assembly GCA_947184155.2. Classification (NCBI taxonomy): domain Eukaryota; class Dinophyceae; order Suessiales; family Symbiodiniaceae; genus Cladocopium; species Cladocopium goreaui. The sequence goes on along the minus strand of CAMXCT020000139.1, from coordinate 218,921 downwards.
CGACCTACTGAAAGCACAGCTCTTGCAATGACAGAGGGCCACCTCTTCCCAACATGATGAGCCAACCCACAAAAAACCTCTGAAACCAGTGTGTTTGGCAATAGCGAGGCTTCGACCTAATGAAAGCACAGTTCTTGCAATGAAAGAGAGTCACCTCTGCCCAGCATAATGAGCCAACCCACAAAAAACCTCTGAAACCAGTGTGCTGGCAATAGTGCGGCTTCGACGTACGGAAAGCACAACTCTGGCAATGAAAGAAAGCCACCGTGAAGTAATTAGAGGCAATGTCCAGAAGCAGGCAAAGGTAGCTAACATAACAGCAAGACATTGGCAGAGAAAGACGCACAACACACAAGCATTCAAGCCAGCTGTGTGCCACCCCCGGGCTGCAAGACGCACCCTCCGGGAATCTAAGCCGCTGTGTGCCACCCCCCGGGCTGCAAGACGCACCCTCCGGGAATCGAACCTGGGTCCATTGGCCCAGAGCCTATTCAATACCACTATGCCACGGGGGCTTGTCCTAAATGGCAAAAAAAGGCTTTATAGAACCACTGACTGGGCCTGGAAGGGGTTTGCCGGAATCAAAAACACAATGCGCAACACCCCCCTAACCCCCCAACCAAACCCGCAGCCAAACCCCCAAACAACCCCCCAATTAATGAAACCCCCCCAAGTAACCCTCCCCAACCCTTTGGTAGTCGCCTCCAGCTCACGAAAGGCTCTTGCAACGATAAAAAGTCACCTTTTCCCAGCATCATGAGCCAAAAAACCTCTGAAACCAGTGTGTTTGGCAATAGCGCGGCTTCGACCTAATGAAAGCACAGCTCTTGCAATGAAAGAGGGTCACCTCTTCCCAACATGATGAGCCAACCCACAAAAAACCTCTGAAACCAGTGTGTTTGGCAATACCTAATGAAAGCACAGCTCTTGCAATGAAAGAAAGCCACCTCTTCCCAACATGATGAGCCAACCCACAAAAAACCTCTGAAACCAGTGTGTTTGGCAATAGCGCGGCTTCGACGTACTGAAAGCACAGCTCTTGCAATGACAGAGGGCCACCTCTTCCCAACATGATGAGCCAACCCACAAAAAACTTCTGAAACCAGTGTGTTTGGCAATAGTGCGGTTTCGACCTACTGAAAGAACAGCCCTTGCACTGATAGAGGGTGCCTTCTATCAAATTACGTCGTCGTTGTAGTAGTTGTAGTTGTAGTTATAGTTGTAGTTATAGTTGTAGTAGTAGTAGTAGTAGTAGCAGTAGTAGTAGTAGCGGTAGTAGTAGTAGTAGTAGTAGTTGTTGTTGTTGTTGTTGTTGTTGTACTTTGTAATACTTTGTAATACTTTGTAGTATTAGTAGTATTAGTAGTTTTAAAAGTATTAGAAGTATGAGTAGTATGAGTAGTATTAGTAGTATTAGTAGTATTAGTTGTAGTAGAAGAGGAAGAAGTAGCAGTAGTAGCAGTAGTAGCAGTAGTAGCAGAAGCAGTAGCAGCAGCAGTAGTGATAGTGGTAGTAGTAGCAGTAGTAGTAGTAGCAGTAGTATTAGCAGTAGTATTAGCAGCAGTAGTAGTAGCAGTAGTAAAAAGTGCCACATTGCAAAAACATATTTGCGAGGTGGATGAGGAAAGATCAGGCAATGTTGATATAGTTGTTGAACTAATTCATTGCTTAATTGATTGCAGTCTGAAGCACGCATATAAAAAAGTCATCGCGGCTGGCTGGGGTTTACTAATTGGGGGGGGCGTCCTTTTATTTGTGGGGGGGACACCGCTCAAGGGGGGTAGCCTTTCTGAGCTCCCAGAAACAGCATTTTTTAATTAGATTTTAATTAGAAATCGATCATTTGGGGGATGCGTTTTTTTTTTCCAGTTTTGGCGTCTTGAAATTGCCACATTGCAAAAATATATTTGCGAGGTGGATGAGGAAAGATCAGGCAATGTTGATGTAGTTGTTGAATCAATTCATTGCTTAATTGATTGCAATCTGAAGCACGCATATAAAAAAGTCATCGCGGCTGGCTGGGGTTTACTAATTGGGGGGGGGCGTCCTTTTATTTGTGGGGGGGACACCGCTCAAGGGGGGTAGCCTTTCTGAGCTCCCAAAAACAGCATTTTTTAATTAAATTTGAATTAGAAATCGATCATTTGGGGGATGCGTTTTTTTTCCAGTTTTGGCGTCTTGAAACTGGCGCATTGCAAAAGTATATTATACTTGCGAGGTGGATGAGGAAAGATCAGGCAATGCTGATATAGTTGTTGAATTAATTCATTGCTTAATTGATTGCAGTCTGAAGCACGCATGTAAAAAATTCATCGCGGCTGGCTGGGGTTTACTAATTGGGGGGGGCGTCCTTTTATTTGTGGGGGGGACACCGCTCAAGGGGGGTAGCCTTTCTGAGCTCCCAAAAACAGCATTTTTTAATTAAATTTTAATTAGAAATCGATCATTTGGGGGATGCGTTTTTTTTTTCCAGTTTTGGCGTCTTGAAATTGCCACATTGCAAAAATATATTTGCGAGGTGGATGAGGAAAGATCAGGCAATGTTGATGTAGTTGTTGAATCAGTTCGTTGCTTCATTGATTGCAATCTGAAGCACGCATACAAAAAAACTTATCGCGGCTGGCTGGGGTTTACTAATTGCGGGGGGCGTCCTTTTATTTGTGGGGGGGACACCGCTCAAGGGGGGTAGCCTTTCTGAGCTCCCAAAAACAGCATTTTTTTAATTAGATTTTTATTAGAAATCGATCCTTTGGGGGACGCGTTTTATTTTCCAGTTTTGGCGTCTTGAAATTGCCACATTGCAAAAATATATTTGCGAGGTGGATGAGGAAAGATCAGGCAATGTTGATGTAGTTGTTGAATCAATTCATTGCTTAATTGATTGCAATCTGAAGCACGCATACAAAAAAAATCATCGCGGCTGGCTGGGGTTTACTAATTGGGGGGGGGCGTCCTTTTATTTGTGGGGGGGACACCGCTCAAGGGGGGTAGCCTTTCTGAGCTCCCAAAAACAGCATTTTTTAATTAAATTTGAATTAGAAATCGATCATTTGGGGGATGCGTTTTTTTTTCCAGTTTTGGCGTCTTGAAAGCCACATTGCAAAAACATATTTGTGAGGTGGATGAGGAAAGATCAGGCAATGTTGATGTAGTTGTTGAATCAGTTCGTTGCTTCATTGATTGCAATCTGAAGCACGCATACAAAAAAACTTATCGCGGCTGGCTGGGGTTTACTAATTGCGGGGGGCGTCCTTTTATTTGTGGGGGACACCGCTCAAGGGGGGTAGCCTTTCTGAGCTCCCAAAAACAGCATTTTTTAATTAAATTTTAATTAGAAATCGATCATTTGGGGGATGCGTTTTTTTTTCCAGTTTTGGCGTCTTGAAAGCCACATTGCAAAAATATATATTTGCGAGGTGGATGAGGAAAGATCAGGCAATGTTGATGTAGTTGGAACAATTAATTGCCCAATTGATGGCAACTTCACAAAAAACATCTGAAACCAGTCTGTTTGGCAATAGTGCGGCTTCGACCTACGGAAAGCACAACTCTTGCAATGAAAGAAAGCCACTGGAAGTAATTAGAGGCAATGTCCAGAAGCAGGCAAACGCAGCTAACATAACAGCAAGACATTGGCAGAGAAAGGCGCACAACACACAAGCATTCAAGCCAGCTGTGTGCCACCCCCGGGCTGCAAGACGCACCCTCCGGGAATCGAACCTGGGTCCATTGGCCCAGAGCCTATTCAATACCACTATGCCACGGGGGCTTGTCCTAAATGGCAAAAAAAGGCTTTATAGAACCACTGACTGGGCCTGGAAGGGGTTTGCCGGAATCAAAAACACAATGCGCAACACCCCCCTAACCCTCCAACCAAACCCGCAGCCAAACCCCCAAACAACCCCCCCAATTAATGAAACCCCCCCAAATAACCCTCCCCAACCCTTTGGTAGTCGCCTCCAGCTCACGAAAGGCTCTTGCAACGATAAAAAGTCACCTTTTCCCATCATCATGAGCCAAAAAACCTCTGAAACCAGTGTGTTTGGCAATAGCGTGGCTTCGACCTAATGAAAGCACAGCTCTTGCAATGAAAGAGAGTCACCTCTTCCCAACATGATGAGCCAACCCACAAAAAACCTCTGAAACCAGTGTGTTTGGCAATAGCACGGCTTCGACCTAATGAAAGCGCAGCTCTTGCAATGAAAGAGAGTCACCTCTTCCCAACATGATGAGCCAACCCACAACAAACCTCTGAAACCAGTATGTTTGGCAATAGCGCGGCTTCGACCTAATGAAAGCGCAGCTCTTGCAATGAAAGAGGGTCACCTCTTCCCAACATGATGAGCCAACCCACAAAAAACCTCTGAAACCAGTGTGTTTGGCAATAGCGCGGCTTCGACCTAATGAAAGCGCAGCTCTTGCAATGAAAGAGAGTCACCTCTTCCCAACATGATGAGCCAACCCACAAAAAACCTCTGAAACCAGTGTGTTTGGCAATAGCGCGGCTTCGACCTAATGAAAGCACAGCTCTTGCAATGAAAGAGAGTCATCTCTTCCCAACATGATGAGCCAACCCACAAAAAACGTCTGAAATCAGTGTGTTTGGCAATAGTGCGGCTTCGACCCCCTGAAAGCACAGCCCTTGCACTGATAGAGGGTGCCTTCAAGATGCCCTCTTAATTTTGGTTGTGGCTTATCCGGGTCCACTTGTATATGTGC